>CACVCL010033961.1:10000-167901 GCA_902729485.2 Mus minutoides | reverse complement strand
GTTTCTTCAAGTTGTTATCAGAGTTTTCTGAAAAAGAACCCTGCACTGTGCAGGCCCTGGGTGAAGAGGACAGCCGTATACCATCTTGTTTACTTATGGCCTCTTTCCATATCTGTCAGGATGCTATTCTGACTCCTGTGTCTCCTCGTGTCCACAGCCCAGCATCCAGACAGGTTTGGGGCCCATTGTGACTACTCTGCAAAACACTCTCTCCACTGAGCATAGTGGGACGTGTCTGTCATCCCAACACTCAGGAGGCTGAGGCAGGAGGATCCTGAGTTTGAGCCCAGCCAGTTCTACAGAACATGGCTTCAAAAAATCAAAGCAGTTACAAGCTACTCAAGGAGTCAAAACCCCGAAATCTGGGATGCACGCCACAGATGCAGAGATGACGTAGAAAATTCCATCCTCTCCCCTAGCACAACACAGACAGACACGAGATAGTGTGTCCACAGCCACCTTTGCAGGCCTGCTCTTTCTTTTGGTTCTAAAACAATGGCTGCCTCAAAGTGATATTTAGGGATATCTCTGTGCAGAAGCTGGTCCTAATTCTTTTCTGGTCCTTTCTCTCTTTTCTCTGCATATGGAAGAATATATATATATATATATATATATATATCAACAAATGGAGCTGAGAGGGGGCCCAGTCAGTAAAGTGCTTGAGGACCTGAGTTCAACTCCCTGGCACCTATGTAAACGTCTGGGTGTGGCAGTACACCAGCTGATTATCACAGTGACCAGGAGAGCCCTAGGCCTTGGTGCACAGCCAGTTTGGCTGTGTTAGTGAGCTTCAAGGTAAGTGACAGACCCTGTCTCAGTATAGGTGGAAAACAATCAAAAGGAAACACTTGATGTCAATTTCTGGCCTCTCCATGCACATGAGACCTGTAAATGCAGAACATGTACGCACACATACACACAAACAAAATCATCAAACAATAATTGGCCAGGAGATTCCCAAGGGCACTGGAGAAACACCAGGTCCTCCACTCCTGGCTGCAGAGGCCCCAGACATGGGCCTGAAAAGTCTGGACGCCTCTCCTTAGAACAGAACTTTGCATTTCAAAATCGGAGGAAAGGAAGGCTGTAATTATTAAAATTGTGTGTATAGAAGAATTTAGCCTTTCATTGAAGGTGTCCTGATGACCCTTCAGCAACTGCTCCAGAAGATAATAGGGCTTAGAGCAATTACGCCGCCCGTCAAATCGCAGGCATGAGCGATCCTGTCCATGCTCTGAGCTGGAACGGCTCTCGGTGTTGCTCATGCACAGCTGTTTCATTTTAAATATCTTGGCAGAAAGCCTCCAAAGGGGCTGTGTGGGCCAGCCTGGCTGCAGGAGCTTAACTCCTTCCATGCGGAGGGTCTCTTTCCCTCCCATCCTCATCCTCTGCCCTCCTGTCTTCAGTGCTGTGAAGGGAAGGAAGTCTTTGAGCATTGTGTCAAAGACACAGCCCCGCCGTGTGGAAGGATGGCTTAGCCTGTAAATTTCTTGTCCCCTAAGTATAAGGACCACAGTTTAGGTCTCCAGAACCCATATCATCCCAGGAAATGGGGGCAGAGACAAAGCATCTCTTAAAACAAGCCCAGACAGTGAACTCTGGGTTCAGAAAGGACCCTACCTCAATATATAAGGTCCAAAATTGTCGATAAAGATATTCAATGTCAACCTCAGGCCACCATGAGCACAGGCATACACATGCACAGACACATACACACACACACACACACACACACACACACACACATATGCAAAGAAAAAAATTACACATGCTAATAATACATGGCATGATGTACCGTTATACATGTATAATTGCATGTGTATATATATATATATATATATATATATATATATATATATATATATAGTAATTGGTAGCAATTGAGTTAAACATATGTAGAAATTCAAATATGTATTACTTCTTTATGGTGAGGACATTCTAGACTCTTTCCCCAGCTTGTTGAGTTAAATGGCTTCTCTATCTGCTGATATCTTCTGCACTACATGCGTCGTAGCACACCAGTGACTTAGTGCCTGTCAGTCATCTTTCCCCTGTCCCTCCCCTGCCCCTGTCCCCACTCTCCTCACCTCTAGTAACCACCACTCTGCTCTAAGATTCAAGATATTGTCTTTCATATTGCACAGGCAATATGGTTTGATCCACTGATCTCTGTGACCTTTGTCTTTCTATGCCTGGCTTATTTCACTTAACACAATGATGAACAGTTTCACTTACGCTGTGGTAAATGGCAGGGTTTCATTCTGTATAGCTGAATAGTATTCTGTGGCCTAGATGTACCATAGTGTTTTCTTTACCTATCCAAGTGGAGATTTCATTTGTTCCCATTTCTTGCATTTTGACATTCAATTCCATCGATGGACAGCTTCCGCATTCAGTGACAAGTTTTAAGATGTGATATAGCATAGTTACGCTCAGGGTCCTGACTGAGAACCGGCTTGACGAACTGGCTGAGTGGAGAAGGATTCAACAGCACAGTTGTTCACAGGGCTCAGCCTAGATTTTTGAAAAATGCAATGGAAGAGTGTGGACCTCAGGGGATTCTGGGAGCTGATGCCTGCCCTTCCCTCAATCCCTAGGGTCAGGATTTGAAAGATGCAGCTGTGGGAGGAGGAGGGGACAGCCACTGAGAGCTTTAGCCTCAGATCGACGGCATCTGGGATCAGCAAGCACCCTCAGCAGCAACACAAGGACACACACACACACACACACACACACACACGCACATGCACACACACATGCACACACACACATGCACACACACATGCACCACTGTGTCTTTCCCAGCGATGCCCAACACAATCAGAGGCCAAAGGTGGGCAGGAGGAGGAAGCACTGGTACATTCTGGTCAGGTGAGCCTCCTGGGACTTTGGGAAGGGTAGGAGAATTGTAACAAGGCCAAACTGAAGCTGTAGGTTCAGCACCAAGAAGTCTGAGGATGTAGTTTACCCTCCTGACTGCCCCTCTTGCAAGCCAAAAACCTTGCAAGCAGCCTGTGGTGGGCTGACTCGATGACAGTATGCAAGGGCTCATTTAACCTACCCAAATTATCAAAAGGACATTGATCAGGAGCCTTCTGGGGACCCAGAAGCCAAGTCTTAAGGCCCCCGGGTCACTGGAGTAACCTTGACTCGGTTAACTGTTCACGCCAGTTTGGCCGGGCTACAGCACTGATATCCATCATACACCAGGTTAGCTGTTGCTGGGCGGCACTTAGTGGGCAGGATTAACATCTATCTACAATGTAGCCTTTAAATCCAAGAGATCAGTCTTGATGTGTGTGTCTCCTCCAACCAGCTGAAATCATTGAGACTAAAACTTTTCTTGAAGAAGGAAATAATTGCTTCCGGAGACTGTTATGTAAAAATCCTGCCTAAGTTCCCAGCCTGCCAGCCTCCCAAACAGGCTTCAGACCAGCCAGCCCACAGTCACGACGCCTGTGCTTTAGAAGTAAATGGTTTGATCCACTGATCTGTGTGCTCATCCGTCATCTATCCGTCCATCCATCCATCTGTCCGTCCATCCGTCCGTCCATCTGTCCGTCCATTCATCCACCCACCTATCCTCACACATATTTATCTACTGTTTGTACACTTATTCTCTGATCCATTCATTCATGGATCCTCCATTCATACAATCATATATCTGCCCATCATCCACTCTCCTATCCATCTCTCCATCCAGCCTCTCTCCCATCCATTCACCCATGTATCCTCTCATACGTATATCCATGATACAAGCTCTGTTTTCTGACCACTTGCTCATCCATCATCCAGCCAGCCAGGCCATCCATTTTCCCATCTATCCACCCATTCAATCATCCATATTCTCATCCATCAACCATCTCGCCACTCGTCTATCTATCTATTCTCTTATCCATTTATCTACCCATCCATCATTCACCCATCCCTCTGCCCATCTATCTGTCTTTACTTCTATCCTCTATCCACTTATCCCCGCAGATACCCACCTTCAATCCATCTCTCTCTCTCTTCCGAGTTCATTGTCTAATCTATGGCTGGGCAACTCCTGGCACTTGTAGACAGCTATCTTGCTACCTTTCATAGGTCCAGGCTCAGAAGGGTCCTGGGGCCCTTGAATACACACTCCACCCAGTGCGCACAGGATGCTGCTGCAGCGGCTCCAGTGACCCCATGGGATACTGCTGGCTTGTCTGTTCTGCCTTCCCCACCTGATTGTTTCCCCCTCGATGGCCACTGAGAATCCTGAGGTTGCTTAGCTAAGTCCTCGCCTCTGCCCCAGAACCATCTGCCAATGCCAAGTGCCACATCATCTGGCTGTCACTAGAGCTCACACCCATCTGCCAGCCTAGAAGTAGCTGTGGCAAATGGGATGCATCCCGTGGGTTCCCATCACCACCACATCCAGGTTTGTTCTTGAGGTTGCAAATGCAGTGCTGGGCTGTACGCTCCCTGAGTGGATTTACTCCATGTTGAGGACACACATGGAACACCGAGTTGGACACACATTTTTTTTACCCCAGAAAGCTGGGCGTTCTAACTCAATGGACTCTGTGTTCTTTCAACTGGATCGTGGAAGATAAGCTTTCAAAAGGAAAGGGCTCCCTTGAAGGTGGTATTCCCACTGGAGCAAGGGCCAGGATTAAGAAATACAGGAGCAGTGAAGGTTTCAGTCTGGAGAACAATGATTGTCCCAGTCTGATGGACTCCGGAATGCCAAGGAGGGAAATCCGTAGCATCCTGTGGCTGAGGGGGCAGTGAAGAAGCTCTGACAGCAGGAGGGGAGAGACTGGAGGAGAAATGGACAGAGTAAACGTGCACTCCACCAACACGTACCGGAGATACTGAGCTAGAGACAAAGGGCCGTGGTCTATCCTGTGATGGATTAGGAAAAAGAACAAAGACACTCCAGGGTTCTGAGACGCTATGTGTCTGACTATCTGATTGCTCTCAGACTCAACACGATCAGAGATGGAGGTGATGGGTGAGCTTTAGTGCATCCTTAGAACCATCCAGGCTTAGGTGTATCCCCAAGAGTCACATGCTGAAGCCCTGACCCCACTTCTAACACACACAGGCCACCATGGCCTCCTAAGGGGGTCCTAAGGGGGTCCTATTCTTGGTTGGCCGCTTAACTACATTTAGAATTAACTAAAACCCCAAATGGCTGGGTACACCTGTGAGGAATTTTTTTTCCTAAATCGTTTGAAGTGAGAATACCCAGTTCTAATCCCAGTTTCTTGGGTGGGAGGATCCACCTTTAATCTGAGCCACATCCTCTGCTGGCAGGACAAGAAAGAAGAAAGCAGTCTCTCTCTCTCTTTCCCTGCTAGCTCTCACTTTTGCTATCAAATCCACGTCTTCGCTGGCATTAGAGCCTACTCCTTTGGGATTCTGGCATTTACTGAAGTCCAGCTGAGACATCCAGCCTCATGAACCGAAGAGCTACTGGGTTCTTGGATGACCCTTACATTGATACACAGCCATAGTTGGACTAGCTGGACCACACCCTGTAAGCCATTCTAACAAATCCCCTTTATTTATAATACATGTTCTATAAGTTCTGTTTCTTTGGAGAGCCCTGACTAATACAGGGGCTTTAATCCGAGATGTCTGGTGTTCATATGAGAGGTTAGGACACAGTCACACAGAGGGGTGACACAGAGACATGGCAGGACATGGAAGCTGGTTGCCACGAGCAGGCAAAGGCAGGACAGCGCTGGGATTCCTATTGAGCCTCCAGAGTCATCAGACGATTAGTCTTAACGTACAAGTCCTGGTCAGTGGTGTTCTGTTCTGTGCGGTGTCCACAGTCATTACACAGACTCTCCTCATTCTGGATTTACGAATATGGAAGCCCTTATGGGACAGGGACTTGCTCCAGGTGGCAGAGTGTGGTCTGCCATGCAGTGAGCTGCTGGTCACCGACAAGCTATTGTCTCTCCCCACTACCTCTCACATCGTGAAATATTGACCGCCTCCCCATCAATCGCCTCGTCTGTGCAAACAACAGGCCGCTGTGAAAGCAAAGCAGGCTCCGTTTGTTGTTTTAAATAATGATTTTTCTCCTGGAGTCAGATTCCCTCCTCCCACAGCATCGGGCTCCTGCACTGCCCTTCTGCCTCCTCCAACTCCTGGTCCTCATGGCCAAACCCAAGAGAGAGGAGCTTCCACCCGCACAAACCTAGCAGAATCCCGGTGGGACCTGTCTCTTGTGACCCTTGGAGGTGGTGGCACCAGCAGGAGATTCAAGGAGGTGATTAGAAGGGCAGAGCCTGCATCAGAAAGTAGGTTGCCCAGGAAATAGAGATTTGGGTGCTGTGAGTTGAAGCATGAGGGTTTGAAATCAGAGAGGTAGGAGTAGGAGAGAGAAGGAAAAGGTAACACCAAGGACTATGGGTAGGAGGACCAGTATCTTTGTCTCTTTCTCTCTATCTCCACCTCTGTCTCTCTGTCTCCATCTCTATCTCTATCTCTACCTATCTCTCTATCTCTATCTCTACCTATCTCTCTATCTCTATCTCTACCTATCTCTCTATCTCTATCTATCTCTTTATCTCTCTACCTCTATCTTTATCTCTCTGCCTCAATCTCTATCTCTTTATCTCTATCTCTTTATCCCTCTATCTCTCTACCTCTATCTTTATCTCTCTGCCTCTATCTCTATCTCTCTATATCTATCTTTATCTATCTCTCTATCTCTATCTCTCTGTCATCTCTGTCCTCTCCTGTTCTCTCCTCTCTGTGTCTTTCTCCATGTCTCTGTCGCTCTGCCTCTGTCTCTCTTTCCCTGTCTCTGTCTCTCTGTCTCTCTGTCTCTCTGTCTTTCCTTTCCTCTCTCCCTCCCTCCTTCTGTAAAGGAAATCTTACTGAGAAAGCCTCAGAGAGAGACCAAACACTGGGAAGCAGCTCTCCCACCCACCCACCCCCAGCTTCTCCCAGGGTCTCCTGTCCTTTGTCCCTATGTCTTAGTTTGGATGTCTTCAAATGTAACAAAAACAAAAACAAAAACAGTGTCTCAATTTGCCTACTCAGCAAGAAAAATGAATTATCTTTGAAAACAGAATTCTCAAGCGAGGAAGGACACCCTGGAGGAAGACACGGATCACCAGTGAGGAGGGAAGTCTAGAAGGGAAAAGGAGGCTTCTAAACGAAGGGACGTCCTGAAAAATGAGGGAGTCTCCGGGAAGGAGAAAGTCCTGAGGAAGAGGGGAATCTGTGGGAAGAACTCTGAAAGACAAAGCTGTGACAGAGAGGAATCCTGAGGAGGAGGATGTCTCAAGGAAGAAGAGGCAGGAATCCAGAGGAACAATGGCCCTGGCAGGTTCATTTACAGCCTCCGTATTGCATGCAGCCCCAGGTGTCCCCATCTACCCACACCTCCATTCTTCATCACTCTCTCCATCGGGGGTGCTCCCTCTGACAGTTGAAGGTGGTTACCACATTGACAGGCCAACATCTACCCATGATGGTCATGGTGTTTCTCAGTGTTGTCTTTGGCTGGGCTTTCTAGACAGTTCCCCCATTCTCCTCAATGGGAGGCTCAGCCGCCTATTGAGGTCCCATGCTAAGTCAGTAAGGGGGTAAGATGAAGTTTGGATGCACCCTCTGTTGTGGGGGAGGGAGGCCATCTCAAGAAAAGTGGGTCACGGTGGCACACCTGGGAGCACTTATGCGGGGACAGCTCTGCTTCTCCCTGAACACCAACTCGCTTTTCCTTGAGCCTCCTCTATGAAGGGGTAGGAAGAAGGATGCTAATGATGTAACACGGAGCCTCCTGTGGAGCAGGCAAGAGCTGCATCACTCAGCTTCACCCTCAGTCCAAGAGTGTCACCTACATCAGAGGTCACCTCGCCTCAGCTCCTCATGACAGACACTCAATCTCAATTCCCTGGTATTAGAGAGAGCCCACTGCAATCCGCTTCAGAAGAACAATAGGTAACCTCTGGTCCATCACTTGGGACATGACTCAGAAGTCATGAAGAGCAAGTGGCTACTTACAGTCCCTCGGGGAAAGGGCTGTGGCCATAGGGGCTGTGAATATTCCCAGGGTTTCCACGTGGCCTTGGAAACGTGGAGATTTAAAAGAATACATACCAAAATCACCAACCAACCACCAGCCGAATGGGAAGTGTTCAAAAATATGAGCACTATTTGGGGTGTCACAAGCCTACAGCGGCTATGGATGTAGTGACCAGTGATATGAACCGTTTCCATTTGTAGTCAATCCCACATACTAAAAAGCTGTCTACTAAAGTGACAAGTGTGCCAACTGAGGAACCAAGAGTGAGGAGGAGTGGCAGGCAAGCATGGGGTGGGGGACCCATAGCTCAAGATATGGAAACTAGGTTGTGGGATCACTAGGGGTGAAGGCTGGAAAATGGCTGTGACCCTTATCCCTCCAGGACAGCCTGAGAGAGAGGCAGAAAGCATGGGAAAAAAAGGAGTCACAGAGTCAGGGGGTGGCAGCTAACAGTGGAAGTTTTGAGCAGGGCAGGTAGGTGACTTGGTGATAGTCTTTCAGACTCTACCCCAGGCTAAGGTGAACTACAAAGAGAAAGCTGGTTGTGTCTCGTTGAAAACCTTCCCAGCAAAATGGGGTGGCTGGAGGGGAGTGGGGACAGAGCCAGTGAGTAGGGGACACTGGGGTCAGAGCCTGCATCAACCTTCTCCAGACAGTATCAGATGTTGACATGCACTGTATGAATCCTGATAGCTGCATGTAATACGATCATCTGTGGTCAGTGCTTCAGGGGCCCTTTGTCAGCAGGACAGGAGCCCCTATCTTGCATTCTACATATTCCATGAGGTTCCTATGAGTCCTCCACCATTTACATAAAAGTGGGCCATGCTACCTTGTCTGTTCAGGAACAGTAATCCTAAACAAGATAGCAACAAGAGGAAGTCCAATGCTTAAGCCAGAGATGATGAATACTACCAGCACACGTGCCATAACTCAGCCCACCTCTGCCCGTGGCAGACATAAGCAATCAATCCCTGAATTGTCTATGCTTTCCCTAAGCAACCTAGTCACAGTTCAAGAAACTTTCAGAGCCGTGGTTGTTGTGTTTTATGTTAATAAACTCCTTCCCTTTACTAAAGAGCAGAAAAACATAAATAATAGAGCTAAAGCTTTTGCCGCTGCGTAAAAATACCCAGGACCCTGGAGATCCAGCTCAGTAGTCTTATTATCGGCCTGTTTTGTTTAAATGTAAGCAATAAATATTTTGCCGATTATTAATGGAAAAGCAAGCTTATGGATTGCAGCTATTACTGATCAATTGGACGGAATAATTACTACAATCACTGCGTAATTCAATCCTTCCTGGCCTGGAAGAAGGATGTATGAGCTCTGGCATCTGCTTGCCTCAACAGAGTCCCAGAACCAAAAGGAGACAGTCCGTGAACTCTTGGGCATCCCAGTTGGTGACTGGTTACCCAGTTTGTCCACAGAGGCTCTGCCAAGCTACTCTGCTTGGGGAAGCTGCCTCTGAAGTCCTCAGTGGTTGTTGGGCTGGTTGGTTGGTTAGTTGGTTGGTTAGTTGGTTTGGTTAGTTGGTTGGTTAGTTGGTTTGGTTAGTTGGTTGGTTAGTTGGTTTGGTTAGTTGGTTGGTTAGTTGGTTTGGTTAGTTGGTTGGTTGGTTGGTTGGTTAGTTGGTTTGGTTAGTTGGTTGGTTAGTGGTTAGTTGGTTGGTTGGTTAGTTGGTTTGGTTGGTTGGTTGGTTGGTTAGTTGGTTTGGTTGGTTGGTTGGTTGGTTAGTTGGTTGGTTAGTTGGTTTGGTTAGTTGGTTTGGTATGGTTTGCTTTGTTTTGTTTTGTGTTTTAGGACTATTTAGGTTACAGGGGACAGAAACCCAACTCTAAAGAGTGTGAGCAAAATCAAGTGGATTTATTAGTTCTTGAAAGTGGAGATCTAGGCAGGAACGTAACTCAGTCAATAGAGTGTTTGCCTACCAATCACAAAGACTTGGGTTTAAATCTGAGCATGATAGGATGTGCCTGCCACCCCAGCATCCAGGAGGTAGAAGTAGAAGAATCAAAAGCTCATGACCATCCTTGACTACATGAAGAATTGGAGGCCAGTCTGTGTTACATGGAGCCTTGGTTTTTTTAAAAAAAAAAAATTTAATGCCTAAAAGAGAATACATACACCACTGTCTGCTTTCGGAATTTCCGAATGTGATACATCATGAGACAAGGGGCTCTGGGCTCTGGTTTAGCTGTAGGCTGCTCTCAAAGATTTGACCCTCAGACAGACAGAAAGAGCCAGAAGCACCAGAGACAGCCTCCTGCACACTTTCTTCTTATTCCCACGGTGCCTTGGGAGAGACATGTCACTGGAGTTGATGTATCCATGCTGTGGGCCATGCTTTCATATTTACTGCATGTGTGTCTACCATGTGTCAAACAGTGCAGGAATGAGAATCAAATGCAGCCATGTAGCTTGAGGATGCCAAGACTGTGCCCACCCTCCTGCATGGATGATAGAGACACAGATAAGAATTTTAATTCAAGCTGCAATAATGACTGTGAGAGAAAATTAAAAGAGAAGTAAGAGGGGAGTGAAGGAGGCAGGACAGACCAAAAGACAATAGTTGATAAAGACATCCAGAGAGGGCGTTTCAGGAATGGTGTTGGAGTTGATGCCGTGGGAGGAGGAGATGGAGGAGGAGAAAGAAGAGGAAGAGAAAGAGGAGGAAGAGGAGGAAGAGGAGATAAAAGGTTAAGAAGAGGAAGGAGGAAGAAGAGATGGAGCAGGAAACAGAGGAGGAGGAGGAGACAGTAAGCCTTGAACCAGAGCATCATGGGATATGGTGGAGAAAGGCTGGGATCCCAACATCCAGGAGGCTGAGGGAGAAAGATGATAAATTCTGAGCCAACTTAGACAACATAGTGAGTTATGAGTAGCTCATAAAAGTAAGAGCTGCTGATGTAGCTCAGTGGTAGAACGCTTGACTAAGCATGTATGTGTCTGGTCCCAGAAACACACACATACACGTGCAAAGGCCTGAGACTCATCAAATTGTGAACAAAGTGGCACTATTAAGATATCTGCAGGAGCTCAACTGTAAACCAAGTCATAGGTGGGTAATGTTCTAATACATAGGCTCAAATGTGAAAGATGATCAATACATTGCTTCTGGGAGCAAGAAAAGTGTGAGAGCTTGTTAGGATTTTATTTTATTAACTGTGTGTATGCGTGTGCTTGTACATGTGCCTGTGCCTGTGCCTGTGCCTGTATGCTGCTACCTGCAGACACCAGAAGAGGGCATTCCCTGGACCTGGACTTAACCAAAGATTTCTGAGGCATCCAATGTGGGTGCTGGGAATGGAACTCAGGTCCCCTGCAAAAGCACTATGTGCTCTTAACTGCTGAGCCATCTTTCCAGTTCCAGTGATTTTTCTTTCAAATTCTAATAAGTATACTGAGAAGATGGATCAATGAGTGCAGTCACTTGCTGCTGGGCCTAAGGACCTCAGGTTAACCCCTGAGTCTACGTGGTAGAGAGGGAGAGCCACCGCTAGTATGTTGTCCTCTGGCACCCATGCACCCCCTACCTTACATAAATAAATGTAATTTGATTTTTTTAACAAAACAGGTTTCTTCTAGTGCTGAATATAGCGGCCCAAGCTGGCCCATCCTAGTACTTAGAAGACAGAAAGAAAAGGATCACAATTCCAGGCTAGCCTAGGCTATGTAGAAAAATCCTGTCTCAGAAATGCAAATTTTAACAGAAAGTATCACAGTAACAGCAATGGCTAGCAGCTATGGCAGTGCTGCAAGGCACAGGTTGGATGTGCCTGCTCCCTCTCATCTCTTTATGCAAGGACCACCATGTCTCATCGTCAGCTCAGCAATAGCCACACTCGGAATTTTCAGCACAGAAAGCAGGAGACTTTGTTTGTTTGTTTGTTTGTTATTGTTTGTTTTGAGAGCCCACTAATGTGTAGTGATTAGAATACCACTGACTTGGGGGTCTCTCTATGACTAGACTGGACCATCAAAGTCACCTTCTGACTGCATCACCTCTGCTCCCCCTGTTTAGCCTGTGGTACCGCTCTAGCTTTCTGGCCAGTCAGCACACAGGTTGGTCACGCTTCTGACTCCAGGTTCTCCTGATGGCTATTATTCTCCTAGGTGTGTTTAGGCCCAGATCTCCAATTCCCTTGGGTCTTTTCTGAGGTACTCTCTTCTTCACTAGTGCTTGCCTTGCTGTGCAACACTGCAAGGCTTTCTCCTGATGTGTCTTCCTGAGCAGTATAAGGTGTAGTCTCTCTTGAGGCATCTTTTACTAGTTTACCATTCCTGTTCTCTCTCACCTGAAATGCAGAAGTCAAGCATCAAGGGAGGCCATCCTTTTTATTATACCCAGCTCTTTAAGCTGCGCCTGGCACTTACTAGGTGGCTGCTCAGTTTCCAGCGAATGAATGAATAAATGAAGGACCTAGTTGATTTTCCCTTTTCACTGGAATGAACCCATCTGTATTGGGTTGTCTATCTAGAACAATGAGAAACAGCCAAGGTCAAGCAGGCCGTGCTACACATGAGGAAACCAAGTGCAGCCTGTGGTATCCATCGTCCCATTGCTATGACAAAATACCTGAGTTAACCAACATATAATGAAGAAAGTTTTTGGGGGGGCTCAAGGTTTCAGTGTTTTCAATCCATGGTCACTGGGCCCTGTTGACCTTGGGGCTGTGTCGAGGCCTCATGACAGACAGTATGTGACAGAGTAAACTGCTCACTTTATGACATTCGAAAGGCAAAAAGAGAGGAGCAGGGTCCCAATCCACCCCTCCCCCCAGATCCATCCTCTGATGAAATGCCTTCCTTCTGCTAGGCTTCGTCTCCTAAATGCTGCACCCTCACTCGGTACTACCAGAGGCTAAGGACGGGGGGGGGGGGGGGGGCCCTCAATGCCTGAGCTTCAGGGAGCACTTCCTCAAATCACAGCAGAGCCAATGAGAGGAGTGATAGCTCTGTTTAGAGGCAAACATGGGCCCAGGGACCCATGGGGAGGCCCCAGGCAGGGCCATGCTCTCCTGCAGCAATCACATGACCATGTCCACACCCGGCATCATTAAATGAACTGCTCCCCCAGATCCTCCGCGTCTAGAGTATTCCCTGGGCTGCATTCACTAGGGAGGCTTCCAGTGAGCCTCCCATACTGCTTTGCACTGAAGCTCAAGCCTGGGGGCTTCGGAGCCATCTCAGAGCACATGACGCGGTGGGATCAGAGGAGTGACGGAACCCACAGTGGGGATTGTCTAGCCTTTGATCTTTTAAATTTCTTTCTTAATTTTTACTTTTACTAAAGTCATGCATGCACATAATTTAAAAATCAAAGCATACTAAATAGGCATAATTGAAAATTCGAGTTTTGTCACACACACACATACTCGCGCACGCACGCTTCTCCCCTGATTCCAGCTCCCCAGAGCCCAGTACTTCCCACACTTGCAGCCAGAGTACTCACTCTTCCACGCTTCCCTCCTAACTTGAAATAATTGGTATGTAGCCATTTGTGTTTATTAGTTTGTCCATTTTCTTTTTTTTTCTCCCTCGTTCTGGACAACCCCGCTCACTCTGGCCGCCCCCGTACAGCCCCGCTCGCTCCGGTTGGCCCCAGTTTGTCCATTTTCAAAATCATTTCTTGGTACCTTGTGATGGCAATGGATAACGTTTGGCCTTTAACAAAGGCCTAACTCAAACCCAAACCCAAGCCTTAAACCTAATGCTCCCAAGACACAGGAATACATCACTCAGTGAGAGCGTGTTTCATGAACTATGTGGATAGATGATTTCATCCCGTGACTGTCCCAGAGTGCACTCACATAAACCTCCTCTGAGCTGAGTAGTCACTCCGTGTGGCCTCCTGGTGGGTGACAAACAAGACATTCCTGAGGCTGCTGCTGGTGTAGCTTGAAGACGTTCACCAGTATGTGGAAGGAATCTTCTCTAAAATAGTCCAATTAAGCCCTGTCTTTTACAAGTAGCCTTAGCTGTGGTGTTTACTCACAGCAATAGAAAAGTAACTAAGACAGAAGGTTTTGGCCCCACCCCTGTGGCAAGCATGTGGAGCCCCAAGGTTCTCAGTAGGAATCGAGGTTCACTGCAGTGGATTCTCTGGATCCCACCAACAGGAACATGTGAATAGGTGATTTCATCCTGTGACTGTCCCAGAGTGCACTCACATAAACCTCCTCTGAGCTGTGAATAGTCACTCCGTGTGACCTCCTGGTGGGTGATAAATAAGACATTCCTGAGGCTGGACCCCAGAGCCAGCCTATCAGGAGCCTGGCCCCAGAGACATGCGCAAACTAACTTGTATCTTCTCACTGTCTCAGGCTGCTGGGCCTCTCTAAGCCTCGGTCTGTTCATCTGTAAAATGGAGCCACTAACCAGAATGAGTTCTATAATTGTTGATGGATATAAGACAAGGTGTCAGCAGGAAAGAGCTTGCTCCCAAACAGGGGTCTGGGGCTGGAGACACTAATGTCCCCCTCTATTCCTCCTCCTCCATTTCCTCTTCCTTTTCCCTCTCCTCCCCTTCCCTGTCCTCCTTCCTCTCCTTCTCCCTCTAATCCTCCTTCTTTCCTCCCTCATCCTTGCTCTCATCTCTCTTCCCCCATCTTCCCTCTCCTTTCCTTCTTCTTCTCTGCCCTTCTCCATCTCTTTCTCTCCTTCCTTTTTCCTCTCCTCCCCCCCTCTCCTCCTCCTTCTCCTCCTCCTCACCACAATTAGCAGAAGCTCTGTGAAACATCCTCATCAGTTCTCTCCAAAGCTGTGTCAGTACTGGGCTCTCAGCCTGGTAAAATATATGCTGGGAGGAAGAAGTGTGTCTCACAGGCATCCCTATGGGCCAGATGCGGGATCTCAGGACATGCTTCTCAGGGGAGAGAGCATTAACATCTGTAGAATGTATTATTATCCCCCTCTGAAGGAAAGATAACTCAGATGAGAGAGCTCCCTTTCAGCAGGGAAGGCCTGCTTCTCCTTCCTTGTTATCCCTTGGCTTCCATGTGGTTGGCAGCTTGGGGTGCTGACAGCCCCACCATCAGGAACTTCAGTGAGTTGGTCATCTATCACACTGCCAGGGCAGCATCCTGAACTCCATGCATCCTAAAGAAGGATGAAGCCAAAAGTGGCATCAGAAGAAGCCCAGGTCTGCCAGGAGTGGCCATAACTGCCTCCCTGTCATACTCTGGCACTGGCTGGGACAATCTGAAACCATAGGGCTCTGTCAATGACAGCTGTGAGGTCCTCAGCCAGTCACATTTTTTGTGCTGGAAAGACACAAGGCACATTCTCCTGGCAAACAGAGGGAGACCGTTCTACAGGCCTGTGTCTTGCAGCAGAGACCGTTCTACAGGCCTGTGTCTTGCAGCAGCTGCGTTCTATAGTTCTGAGACTCAAGATACAGAACGGCTTGTGAAGTTGCCAAGAAGTGGTGATAAAGAATTCCCTTGAAGTGAGTCTCTCAGATTCATCAGATGATGGAACCTTGTTTCTTAACGTGGCTCCAGTAGGGGCTGAACTCTGTGGTCTACATTCCAAAGGTCAAGAAAGAAGAAAGGAAGAGGGCTGGGATGTGGCTCGGTTGGTAGGGGGCTTGCCTAGCATGCAGAAAGCTGTGGGTTTGATCTCCATCACTGCATAAGCCAGGCATGGTGGTGCAAACCAGTAAGGCGGGAGAATGAGGAGTTCAGGGTGTCCTTGGCTAAATAGTGAGTTCAAGGTCAGCCTACACTCCAACCACCCCCATCTTAAGAAAGAAGTTAAGGAGGGAGGGAAGAAACTGGAAGGAAGGAAGGAAGGAAGGAAGGAAGGAAGGAAGGAAGGAAGGAAGGGAGGAAGGGAGGGAGGGAGGAAGGAAGAAGGGAGGGATGAAAGGAGGGAAGGAAGAAGGGAGAGATGAGGAGGGAAGGAGAGAAAGGAAGGAAGGAGGGAAGGAACAGAGGAAGGGAATGCACAGAGGCAAAGCTAACACAAATCAAATAGAAATAGAATGTCCCTCTGTCTTTTTATCCCCCCTCCCATGTGTGCAGCACACTGTGGGGATGGAGTTGGCCTCACTTCCCGTCCCCATTGAGTATGAGTCGCTCTACCTGGGGCCGGGAGTTATGTTCTCATTTTGTAGCAAATGCTAACACAGCCACAGCGATCATAACTTTGAATGGACTGAGTGCCCTCTCATGCCAGACACTGACCAGAGCAATTCCCACTCCATTACTTCATCTCAGAGAGGTTACGTGACAGGTGTGGGGCCACACAGCCAGCAAGCAGCAGGCCCACATCTGAACTTGGGTCTGACTGGCTCGCAGCGCCTGACAGCCTGTAGGCTGAGTCCTCCCTTTCTTGTTTAATAAACCGCGGGGTCCCCGTGCCCCTCTCCCACGCCCGTTGTTCAGAGCTGGCTCTATATCATCAGGAGGAGTTGGCTGAGGGATTAGAAGCAGGCAGTGGTCCTCCCCTCCTTTGATGGCCTCTGTTTATTGAGGAACAAATCATAGCTGTTTTCATTTGTGTTTCTGGCACAATAAAAGTAAAAGATACGCTGGCACTCTGTATAAAAGCTTGCGCAATTCTGGGATTTGAGCTGATGGATTTATGGTGTTCTCAGATCCTATGGGCATGAGGGTGCCAGCCCCTGGGGCCCAGCAAAGACATCTGAGGCTGTTGCTATTGGCCACCCTGGGTGACCATGGGCCATGAGGACCGACACAGCCGCCATTGCCTCCTGTAGCTCAGAGCCTTAGGTCTACAGGTGTCCTACCTGTTAGGGTCCATGGTAGCCTGGAAGGTATCTCCTGTCTCCTGCCCCCAGGCTACAACCCCAATCCAAGGTCTCCCTGTGAGCTCTGTACCTTTGATCCTATGTGATCAGGGACTCCACTGAATCTTCAATCCCTACCCCTCCTTCTGCCCTGTCTACTCCTCTTCCTGCCTTGACTGTCCACTCTGGGAAGCTAGTGGCCTTTCATAGATTCCCATCAGCACAATATCCCCAGTGACTATCATAGCACCTTGTACATAGCTGGTGCTTAATAAATGCTTAATAAATCTTCAGAGGTCCCACACATCCAAATGGCAGGTAAAACATGAAGACCAGGCCAGGAGGCATTCATCCACCTAGGATAGGTCCCCTCCCTCTTCCTCTCCCAAGATTCTTCTGGCTGCTACGCATCTTTTTCTCATGTTTGCTTCCTTTCTCTGATCTCTTGTTGATGATGTCACCACACTCAGGTCTGGACACATCTCAGGGAGAAATGTACATTCCCGTTCAGCCTCTGATCATTTGAGCCTCAGGGCCTTCTCTCTATGCCTCAGTTTTCTCTTCTGTACAATGGGCGCAGCACACCCGCTGTTTGCACTGCAAGGGCAGAATGGGGGAGTGAGGCAAGGGTGGTGCCACTCAGGCATCTCCATGCCCAACAAGATGGAAGTCTCTGGAAGCCCCCAAGTGCATGAGGGTGATGGGTTGAAGCCTTTGTTCTAGAGTTTCAGAGGAAGCAAGCATCCTCTGTGAGTCTAAGCCGTAGATGCCGACTGTCAGTGGGACCGACAGTTCCATTAGGCAGCTGCCCGCTCCGCCTGTGAGTGATTAAAACGTCACCATCTATCTGACGCGCCATACATCATCTCACCAGACTGGCACTTCATCAAGGGCTGCGTGAGTGTGAGCCATTCCCCGGATCTTCCCCGGATTGCCCCAAGGCCGTGTAGGCAGAAGTGTGTGTGCAGAGATCCAGAGAGCCTTGTAAATAATCACTAGGCAACATTTGAAATGTGCTCAGGGTTAGAATACATGGTGGAAGCTAGAGAGGTTCCTGGAGCATTGAAGCTGGGCTTGGGACCGCATGTCTACACCTTGACCTTCTTCCAGACCCACAGTTGAGCCCAGGTCACCTGAGCCTCCCAGGTTTATGCACTTTAAGGGGAATATTCTTCCACCCCAGGCCATGACTCCTTCAGTCTACACAGCCAGGGTCTTGTAAGGTGTGTGATATACAGTAGGTGTCACAAAGTGCGGACTGAGTACAGGAAGTGACAATCAGAGTTGTAAGGTTCCAAGCCATGGGAGACTTAGCAGTGAGTTCTCCTGCTCCTCATTTAAGGAGATCAGAGCAGCCATGGGAGCAGCAAAATGACCATCACTAATCTCCTGTTCACAGTGTAGCAGGCATTGTGTTAAGTATGTGACAGATGAAAAGGTATCTTCATTGTATATGTGCCCCACCCCCAGAAACCCTGAAATCTGTTAAAAGTAAGTCCCAGCACCCAAAATAGCAAGGCTCATGAGAACAGGACTCCTAAAAGTTTGGGAAATCTGAACCTAGCGTCCTCTCAGAAGGTCCTGGAGTCATCAAAGCATCCTGATGAGGCTGAGCCTGTACACAGTCCCCACGCCCCCACCCTAGTCTGTCTTTTGCAAGTCACTCATAAAGATGACTTTAAGGATTCAGGTTGTCTCCTTCAGGAGGTTGATCCAGAGCCCACGCCCTTCTGGCAGAGAATGTTTGCCTCAAAATAAAAAACTGGCCCCAGGCTAACCTTTGTTTGCTGTAAGGACAAGTGTCTTCCAGCCTTCTCAGCTTACCCCTTTGTTTGCTGTAAGGACAAGGGTCTTCCAGCCTTCTCAGCTTACCCCAGATCACTCAGATGATCCAACAGCACACGGAGGCTCATGCAGCCGCTGTAGCAGCAAGACAAGTATGTGTGTGTGTGTGTGTGTGTGTGTGTGTGTGTGTGTGTGTGTGTCTGTCTGTCAGTCTGTCTGTCTGTAGCTGAGAAATGTAGCCTAGAGCCTTGAACGTGCTAAACAAGAACCTATCACAGAGCCACACCCACAACCCCTCACTGGGAGATTCTAGACTGCTGCTCTACCACTGAGCCACGCCCCCAAGCTGAGTCTTGCCTTGAATGTTGGAAAAGCTCACCCCCATACCGTTCCAAAATATGAGTCTGCCGAGAAAGATGAGTTATGCTCTTGACTTTCGGAGTCCAACCTTGGACTGACCAGCAGCCCGAGAGACTGACTTCTCTTTGCCCTGTGTTTAGCAGATAGACTGTATCTTCTCGAATTCTTACAGCAGCTCAAAGAGACAGATGCTGCAGAAGTCATCCTCTTTGTACAGCTGGGAACACCAAGACTTAGGGAGGCTGAGTCCCTTGCTCAGCGGTACCAGTGGGCAGAGTAAGAATATGAATACACGCCTGCCCAGACCCATAGCCCAAACTCCCCCCCACCCCCACCCCACACACACTGCTCTGATAGCCACAAGCTTGTCACACCAGTTGTTGCCTAAAGTCCTTTCTGTGGCCCCAGCTCAAGCCAGGCAATCAGAAAATGTTTCAGTGAGAGATTGCCATACCAGACTGGCTCACCTGGAAAATCACAGAGGTGGCAGGGGGACAGACGGTGGGAAAAGTGGGCCCACCACTTGTGGGGAACGTGGCTCAGGATGTCTGGCAGCTGGTACATACAACATCCAAAAAGCCTGCATGCTCTGGCCCATCATCCATGTCCACAGCACTCCTGCAGCCAACCACCAGCTGCCCCTGGCTCTCTCCACACTGAAGCAGAAGTTCAAATGCCTCTGGACTCTACCAGCAGCCCTCCCGGGGACCCGGGACCTGGGGACAGGAAGCAAACAGAGCCAGTGAAGGTGGGAGGCGAGAGCAAATGCACATTCCACTCAGTGTGGCTTCTACCAAGGACACCTGCTGAGGACCTCCAGCCATTTCTTAGGTCTCCTTGCTGCTCTTGAATTTGAGTTCTTCCCCTTTGCCCTAAAGGAGAGACATGCTTTCTCTGAGCCCCAGTATTTCTCAGCTGGAAAGTGTGGTGGCAAGGCCTAGCTCAGCACACTGATTCATAGGTAGAGAGACAGAATAGAGAGAGGGAGTAGAGAGAGGGTAACTGATTTATGCACAGGCTCACAAAATACTAACTTCCTTCCAGTCCTCGCTTCCTTTCTTTCCCCTTCTCTTCTCTATCCCTTTCTGTGACTCGTCCTCCCTTTACCTTTGGGCTATCCAGCTGAGATTAACATCTGGAGTGTTCCAGGTGTCCCCATGTGAGGATCTGTCTTTCCTGGGGCTTCTGAGTGGACAGCAGGCTGCAGTCAGCCCTGGGAGCTGGTTTATGGCCAAGGAGATGTGGGTGGTATGTCTGTCCATGCGGATACCCCAGCTTGGCATGAATGGGGAGCCCAGTGAACAAAGTCAGCCATAGGGTGACCTAAAAGTGATGGTGATTTACAGATGGGGCTGGTGTCAGCATTGCTGTCCTGCCTGGTAGCAGCTACTCTAGGATGTTGCGCATCAGAGAGTCCAGCCCCTCCCCTTCCACAGGCTCTGTCTCTGCCTGCTGGTCACTGGTTTGGCACTACTTGGTCAGAAAGACCAGCCTCTGCCCATGCCAGAACCGTGAGCATTGGGCATGCTTCCAAAGACCCAGATGGCCTGGAAGGATTCACTTGTCCAGGGTTCACGGCACTAGGAAGAGATGAGAAATGTGAGGGTGTAAGAAGAGGCTCAGAAATGAGGTCCAGGGGTTCAGGTGTGGATCGCAGCTTCTGTGAGGAAGGAAGGAAGGAAGGAAGGAAGGAAGGAAGGAAGGAAGGAAGGAAGGAAGGAAGGAAGGAAGGAAGGAAGGAAGGAGCTTTTCCTGCCTTGCAATAAGATCGAAGGTTTGAGCTTTTGGGACATGTGCCAGGTCCCTACCATAAGCAAGCCAGCTAGCTCAACCTCTCGCCTCTCAAAGTGTCAGCCTGCCAAAAGCTTGTTAAAATTTCAGATTCCCAGGCCCTGCCCAGGCCTGCTGAATTCAAATCCAAGCTTTAACCTGCTCTGGGAGACCCCAGTTCTGGTGACACATACATACGCATGTGTTTACCAGGGAGGACCTGAGCCTCAAGAAAGAGAAATGAGTGGGTTAGGTATCCGAGATGCAAATCCATCCAGCCTCCTCCCAGGGGTCAGCTGCAGTCCTCTGTCTTTAACAATGGTTTCTGGAGACACTCCAGAAGCTGGGGTGGGGCGGGGGCAGGTTTAAAAGAGGGAAGGCTGCTAATGGTGCTGGTGCTGATGCTGGGGAAGAGTTGTACCTCTGCCTGGGACTGGCCTGGATTTCAATATCCGACAAGGTACATAGCCTCTGACAAAGCAGCATCCTCAACTTCTTGTGGAAGGATGTCTGTCCCGGTCTCCCATTGCTGGCTTGCCTGCAGGGCTGCTAGGAGAGAATGGCGGACTGCTGCAGCCTCCACTCCCTAAGCATCCACTTCCCCATTCCCGATCGGGCTCCCTGCTGAGTGGGCTTTCTTTCACGTAGATGCAGAAACTGAAGCTGTGTAGAAGAGAGACTCAGACACATCTCCGCTGAGTCTGTCCATGGACTCATCCTCTGACAACCACAGGACGAGTGTCTCAGGTCACCCAGCAGATCCCTGTAGGTTGGGGGTTTCCTCTGCTGACATCTCACCACATCTCAAGAAGTGTCCCTTTCAAAAGCATGAGGCTTGGGGGACCAGTGTGGCAGAAGGCATTGCTCCCAGCACTTCCGGACTCCCTAGGATCCGGCCAACGTTCCCAGGTAGGAGCTTTGCAGAAATAGTAACTCCACAGTGGCTCTGGGCACAGAGCTTAGCTGCAGAGCCATGAGACACGTGGGCGAGATTATTCTGAGAACGCAGACCTGGAGCACTGAGCCAGGGGCAGCAGGCAGCAGGCAGCAGGACCGAGGCTGCTGTTTTTAATAGAGCCCTTCCACAGCAGTCTAGATAGCAGCCCTGGAGAATGCAGCAGGACTGTTAGCCTGTTTCCAACCCACTGCACTCATTATGACTTTAAGAATAGAATGTGTCCCCTTCATAGTGCCTTGCTTTAATATCTGTCTCCCCGAGACACTGGAATTATTTTTATCTATTGCATGTGTCCCGGGTGGAATTAGCCTTCCCCAGTCCTACACAACGAGAAAGAGTTGTTGGATAATTTGCACCTTGCATGAAGCTTTAGTGGCTGCGCAACCCCTCCCCCAACACGCAGCCAAATCCCCCTCTCAAGCCCATGCTCAACGCATCCAGACCTGTAAGACGGACTGTGGGTTGTCCTAGCACCAGCCTGGAAATGGACCAGTGACAATCCCTCGCGCGCGCACACACAGAGCAGGACACCAGCTGCTTCTGTCTGCGAGGTGTTTTTCTCGATCCTGAGTTTGATCCCCAGCACCCACAGGAAAGCCTGGTGTGGCGACTCTTGTTCGCACGCGCAGTGCTAGGATATGGTATTTGGCCACAGCTTCTTTCCCTTCACCTTACCACGCCCTGCCAAGCGCCAGCGCTTCCCATGGATGGAGCGCTATCTCTTTGTGCAGATGTTGCCTGCAATGTTTATCCATTTGTTAGTCAAAGGGTATCTGGGCCATTCCCACCTGTCCTGTGAGTGCCACTCTAAACATGACATGCACGTTTCCAATTCAATTCAACTGTTTCCTGATAAATGCGTTTCCATGGAAACAACTAAGTATCGACAACAATAGCCAGAGTTGGAGGACAACGCAGTTTCTAAAAAAAAAAAAAAAAAAAAAGGATGGGTATGTGGAGAAAGATTGGAAGATGTTAACCGTTAGCTGCTCTCCTCTCTCCTGCCACGAAATGTCTTACCGCAGAGGGGCCTGTGAGATGACTCAGTGAGTATAGATACTTGCTGCTGTGTCTGATGACCTTCCGGTTCCTGGGGTCCACATGGCAGAGGTATGGACTGGGAAGTTATCCTCTGAGCTCCCCACATGCACCATGCCATGAATACACACTCTCTTACATGCATGCACACAGACCCTGAGAAGTCTGATAAATGTTTTAAAGCATCTAAAAAGAATGTGGGACTTACTTGAGCTTATGACTGGGGAATATACTCCATCGTGGCTGGGAAGATGTGGGACAGGAAGGTGAGGAAGCTGAGAGGTGTGAAGCCACAGTCCAGAAGCAGAGAAAGAGGGCTGTTGGTGCTCAGCTAACATTCCTGTTTCTGTGCACTATAGGAGCCTAGCCATGGGATGGTACTGACAACACTGAAGATGGGTCTTCCCCTATGGGTTGACCTGTGGGTTTTGCGCCGTTGAAATGAGCCAATATAAGCCAGATTAGAATATATGAAAGGCAGATTTATTGGTTCTCTGCTCTCAGGGTGAGTTTACTGGGCCCAAGGACAGAGGCCAGGGAAGTCACCATGGGGAGAGTAGGAAGGGGGAAGAGAAAGAGGAAAAAGGTGCGGGCACAGAGAGAGAAGAGGAGAAGAAGAAAGAGAGGGAGAACCCAAAATGTCTATATTATGTAGGGCAGAACCTCTGCAGGAAGGGCAGCCCAGCCCCTGGGCTGGAAAGCTCAGGGTTGGGGGCAGGCTATGCCAGATAGGAACTGACAGATGCTGGGTCAATCTGGAGGCCAGGTCTGTTTCGTTATGTAAAATATGCACCTCAGTCCCTTGACCAGATAATCTCTAAAAGATGCTGAGATTGGTCCCCAAGATGATTCTAGACCCTGTGATACTAACCATCGGCATTGACCATCACAAGACCCAAGTTCCTATTCTCATTGTGCCCCTGGGACTCACTGGTGGAAAGCAGGGGCAAGAGGCATGCATGCCCTGGGTAGTGATGACTTAGAGAGAGAGTGAGGGTGTCCACTCTCTGTGAACAACACTTCAGGAATGATTTGTCTGAGTTCACAGTTTGGGACAGGGATGGCACGGTGGCTGAGTGCTGAGAGGCAGCCGGCCACACTGCAGCTGCAGTTGGGAACAGGAAAGAGATGGACCGGGTACTTTTTCAGTCTCCTTTCTGTGCAGTCAAGACCCCAGGGTCCTGGGATGGAGATGAAGGGTACCACTGGAGAGATCCCTCAGCCAGTGCATGCCATACCAGTGTGAGGACCTAAGCTTGGATGCCAGCACCCACACACAATTCCAGGTCTGCAGGAATAGTGGAGGGGCACACTAGGGCCCACCTCTACCTAAGTAGCTATTGGTAGTTAACGGCTGCTGGAGGAGGAACAGTCATTTTTCTTCAAGGGCGAAGCCACTGGGAAGTTGCCAGTATCCAATGGGTAATGGACTCATGCATATGTATCCAGTTCTCTACCCAGAGAGCTTGGAGCCAGCCTCTGTGGTTACTTCAAGTTCAAGGCCTGGTCTTCACTATCTATGGGTCACATGACAGGCGGGGGATGTTAGGAGAAATAGGAAGGGTTCCAGAGAGGGTAGGAGAGGGTCAGGATAAAGGAATGAAGGGATGAATCTGATTTTAAAACACTGTATGTCTGTAAGAAACCGTCAGAAAATAAACTTAAAATTACTGAAAAGAGGGGAAGAGAGCAAGGTTTAGCCACTCATACACCAACAGTAACCTCAACATTGTGGGGATCTGAGACAGGAGGATTACAGAGGCTTACTGGTTGCCAGCCTAGCTCCAGGTGCAGTGGCTGTCTCACTGGAGAGGTGGAGAGTGACCAGATGGGCATCTGAGGTGTGAAGCTCTTCTGGCTTCTCTATGTACACAGGTAGATGCACATTTGCACCTGTGTGCCACCTCGCCCTGCCTACCTGGTACTGAGGATAAAAGAAATATAAATGAGGGTTTAATAATTGAGAGAAATTAATATATCTAAAATTGCAATTAAAACCCAGTTTGACAATCCCTGTAATTAATGTACAAGCCAAGAATCAGGTAACCAGAAGGTGTTGTAAATCACTAGACTTTGGTTGTCTGTCGGAAGCCTTACACGAGGGGGACTTTCGGGGTTCTGGGTTGAGGCACTGAGCCTAAGGGGCGCACACGTAGCTTCTCTGGTTCTCACGGGCTGAGACGGAGCCAGCTTCCTTTCCCGTGCTCTTCGATCAATCTTGCTCCTGGTGCAATCAGATGTTGGTAGGGTTTTAATTGCTTCGGATTGATTTTTGCCAGCGGTGCCTTCCAAACCCCCAGCCTGGGGACGGAGAGAGATTAGTCACGTCAAGGGAGGCTCCCCACTGACAACAGCAAAAACCAGCAGGGTGTGAAGACAGCTTAAAACTAATCTCTGGAATCAGCCTCTGGGTGGACCCAGGATGCCAGTGGCCATCTTGACAGATGGCAGCTGGGTGCTGGAAGCGGGGTGGGGTGTGTCAGTAAAAACATTGATGAGGGCCTAGGGGGTGTAGCTTTCCCAAACACAAAGCCCTGGGTTCTATCCTCAGTACCAGGTAGGCAGGGCGAGGTGGCACACACCTGTAATCCCAGCACTTGGAAGGTGGAGGCAGGAGGATCAGATGTTCAAAGTCATTCTCTGCTACCCAGTTAATGAGCCTGGGGCTAGCCTTTGCTACCCAGAGAGCTTGGAGCCAGCCTCTGTGGTTACTTCAAGTTCAAGGCCTGGTCTTCACTTTTCTTTTTTCTTTTTGTTTGTTTGGTTCAGTTTAGGGGTTTTTAATTTCCTTTTTTACATTTGTTTGCTTGTTTGTTTGTTTGTTTGTTTGGGGCGGGGCAGGGAGTGCATGTCACAGCATGGCTGTGGAGATCAGAGAGCAACTTACCAGAATGAGTTCCCTCCTTCCGCCACATGGGTCCTGAGATCCAACTCAGGTGTGTCAAGTCTGGTGCCAAGCCCCTTGCCCTCTGGGCTATCTCTATGTCCTCTTGTTTTGTTTTCTTGTCACGGGGTCTCAGGTAGCCCAGGCTGGCCTGGAACTAGCTGTGTACCTGAGAGCACTGAATTGTTCACTCTTTTCCCTCTCCCCCTAGAATACTGGGCTGAAAGACATGTACAACCATGCCTGGCTCAGGCCAGCCTGGTCTACATAGTTCAGAGTCATATAACATGTCATATAACGAAAACAAGTAACAAAAACTGAGATCACTCTTCCCAATATATCTTTGGGAAATCAGCATCCAGTGACTTTTTCTTTAACCTAGTGGTCTCTAGGTAGAATCTGCTGAGGGAATATGTCTTTATCTGTTTACTGTTACTATGATAAAATGCCTGAAACTGTGTGGTTTATAAGGCATAGAGGGCTGTTTAACTCACAGATCTAAATGACAGGAAGTCCAAGAATGCAGCACTGGCTTCTGGAAGACCTTCCTGCCATATCAAAGCATTGTGTGGCGAGGCAGTGCGGGCATGCCAGCCCAGATGCTTCTTTTTATTCTTATAGAACCCCTGATGTCATCTCGAGGCCCTCCTCACAAGACCTCATCTACTCCCAGACACCATCCATAACCCCCTTCCCTAATACAATGCTTCAGGAATTAAGCATTCAGTGCCTGAACTTTGAGGAACCATATTCAGAGAGGGCACATCGGTAAAACTTGCCGTTGAAATAGTGATAAAACCAGACAGCTAGGAAGCTTGGTTTTCTGTCCTATCTCTTTGAACTCCCACAACATCTGGCAGCATCTGGCAGGCACCTCAGCACTGTATCCAGAAGGTGGGCTCTAGGCTGAGATCACCCAGGGCTGTATCAGCTACACTACCATCTGCCAACCAGTTTTCCCCCTCTGTGCTGGGATTGCACAGGGAGTGAAATAATCAGAACCAACCTACCAGGGGGTCCTGATGTCCTGGTTACTGCTACAGAAGAGGCTCATCCCAACCATCCCTTCTGTGGGAATTACCCATCACACTGCATCCAGCCCCATGCTAAGAGGGTAGAAATGTTGCTGGTCAGCTTAAATGCAGAGCCTAAGCATCCTCCATAGATTACTTCCTTCTGTAATATATTGGCATAGCGGCGTACATGCCTATGCTGAACTCAGGAGGTCACAAAGGTCACAGCAGGTTCAAGGCCAGCCTAGGCTCCATAGTGAGACACTCTATCTCAGAACACACAGCAGCAAAACTCTGTACTGACGTGTGCAACGAGAAGCCAGGAAGTGAGCACTCGATACATAAAGAACTGGATGTTGGAGGTGGGGTACTGTCTGTCTCCCACCCAAGGTCAGACTCACCTTCCTCCACACCAAACACTGTGTCCAGAGATTCCAGAAGCAGCCAACTTTTTCAAAGAATTGTGGATGCAGCTCCTTCCAGTATGAAAATAGCCTACCCTGGGACAAGAGTGGCTAATAAGATGGTAATTAGAATTGCTTATTAGGACCTGTCTTCTAAGGTTTGCCTGTGCTTTTAATAGAATCTACAACGTATCTGCTTAGCAGGGAAGACAGATCACCCTGGTCTGGTGTATTTTAAAACCAGGTCCTTGCTCTCTGGCTGCCCCTACACCCCCTCCTCCCCCATCTACACCATCTGCTGGGGTGACAGCCTGGCCCTGTGCAAGAGCTCACTGGAGACCAATAAGTACACTTCTTCTTGCTCAGAACCCCTTCCTCCAAGCAAGAGAGCTTGTGGTCTCTGTCCCTCTGCCCCCACTGAATAATAATTTCTCCCAGAGCCTTCTGGCCTGGCTCTGAAGCCATCCTGTCCACACTGGGTGGAATTGTGTCCCTCAGATTTATGTGTACCTTGAGCCTAAGGACATGACCATGTTTGGAAAGACCTTTATGGACAGAGCTGGTGATGTCAGGTTGGGGTCACCCTGAATCAGGTTGATCCCCAGCCCAATCTCAGGGTCCTTGTTATGGACCATGGGGGTGGGGCGTGGGGGGAACACAGGAAAATGCCTGTGACTGAAGAGCCGTGGGGAGTGGGGAGGGGGTGACATCACAAGCCAAAGACAATTCCCAGGAGCTGCCAAAGGCTGAGGGGATTCTCCCAGAACCTCCAGGCTAGCACCTAGAGAGATATTCCTGTCCTTCCAGAACCCTCTCTTGGTGTCACTGTCACAGTAACCTTGTGAAACCTTTCTCCGTTTCAATCTCCCAATGCCCTACCCTGAACGTCGTGATTCCATCTTCCTCGGACCCCTTGACCCTCCATGCCCTCTTCAGGGGAGGTGAGGGGACAGGACGGGACGGGAAGGGAGGCAACCTAGGTTGTAGGAGATTCTAGACTGTGGGAGAGCCAATGCTATGGGCTATCCTGAGCTATGAACAGCTCCTGGGTCTAGAATACCCAAGAATATGTGAAACTGTAGGCCATTCTGTGAGGCTGTGTAGTGAAGGCAGACCGGAAGTAGGACACTGAGCAAGCGTGGTTACTTCCCATTCCCCTCCCGAGGGTGGCAGACTTCTGACCTTTTGTGCCTTTCTCTTAGATCTGAAGTCCAGGATCATCTCTCCTGACTCCCTTGAACATAGTTATTGGCCAGAGCCCTCTGCGCGCAGGCGCAGAAGCACCAGCCATGTCTATGGCCCGTCAACCACTAACATAGGCGCTCGAAGCGATCTGTTTGCCTCTCTTGTGTGCATGGAAGGTCGCTGTCTTGTGAGATTTGCAGAGGTGGTGAGGTTTGTTCTCCATCGTGACTGCCTGGGTTTAGAGGTAAACATGAAACAGAGTTGCACTTGACCAAAATAGGAATTTCCTCGAGTGTTTGACCCCCTGGGACCAGACCCCAGCCTCGGAGCTGGCAGCAGAGTTTCCACTGGGCCCAGGGTTGTCTTCTCATCAGACAGAACCATGATATGTGCAAACGGCTGGCTTCTGCTCACCGGCATGTTGAGAGGATGAAATGACATGGCATGTGGCTGTCACCTAGCCAGTGTTGGGGATGTTTGGGTAGCTAATGACAGCTACCTTCACCTGGAGCCGTACCAGTTCAGGAGGATGCTCGCTGCACCTCCTTGTCTTCACACAGCCTTCTGGAAATCGGGGAGCACTTTGCCACTGCTTCACCCGTCCCCTGCTTCTTACCTTAAAGGCACAGTGGTGTTGGTACTGGAGAAATTCTCAACAGGAAGCCAGGCCTCATTACCCATCCTTGCTATAACCTTAAAATGTGTTTGTTCCTGGCGGGGGTGGGGGTGGGGTGGGGGGGGGGTGACTGTGTGCTTCTGTCTGCCCATACCCTGTAATCAAAGGATCTTTCAGACACTCTCGTAAAAATAAATCAAATAAATAAATAAACAAACAAACAGCCCCTGAGGACTGAAAAGATGGTAGAGCAGCTAGGAGCACTTCCTGCTCTTTGAGAGGACCAGAGTTTGGTTCCTAGCACGCATGCAGACTGCTCAACCACCTGTAACTCAAGCTCCAGAGGACCTGAAGCCTTCTGCTGTCCTCCTCTGCCACCCACATGCAAAGGCACACACATACGTGCACACATACACATACATAAATAATCAGAAATTAAAATCTTCTCTAAAATTCTAAAAGCTCCTGTTCATCTTTTTCGTTGTTGTTTTGTGTGTGTACATGTGTGTGTGTGTGTGTGCATGTGTATATATGGTATGCATGGGTGAGTGGGTGTGTATATGTGTACACATGTGTGTTTATATATATGTCCATGTGTATGTACATGTGTGTCCATGTGTGTATATGTACAGGTGTGCGTGTGTATACATGTTGTACATGTGTGGGTGGGTTTGTACATGTATATATGTGTATGTACATATGTGTGCAGAGATTAGAGAATAACTTTACAAGTCATCTTGCCTGCTTCCCTATTTTGAGGCAGGAGCTGGCCCCTGAGCTTCTGGCTAATTTCCTGTGTCAGCTTCCCATCTCACCATTGGAATTCTGGGATTACAGATACAGGCCACTGCGTCTAAGTGTTTTATATAGGTTTCAGGATTGAACTCAGATCATCAGGCTTACAGGGCAAGCATGTTTATACACTAAGCAATCTGCCCATCCTTCTACCTTCCTTGACAAGCCCAACTGGATACTTTAAATCTCCATTTGCCTTTCAGGTACCCTCAAGCTTTTCCTACCTCTGAAGTTCTCTTGAACTTCTCAGGGTGAGCTTTCAGCCTTCCATGGTCCCCCTCCCAACCATGTACGCACACTTCAGGGTACAGACCCTAGGCTCTTTATGGATCCTCACATGCAGAGTCCCTGTGAGCACCAGTTCAGCAGAGTACAGCCCTAATTACAGGCAGCACACCAGAGGCCGGTCATTTGGCGAATCATTAGAGATGCGTGGCTGGCTTCATAGAATATCTTCGAATGAGTTCTGTAATTTTCCTATCTTCACCTATCATGGTGTTTTCAGTGAAGTGGAACATGACAACAGGGCTGGTGGATGTCACATCTCCTGGAGTGTTTCCAGCTCTAAATTAAAAGGGTCTTCCCCTCTGCATACTGAGGAGAGAAATATTGATCAGGACGGGGTTCGAGGTTTGGAAAGCCAGCCCGGGTCTCTGCTTCTCACTAATCGATATTCTGAAGCAGTGCTTGCGGGCGATGTTTGAATACTTGTTTCTGCTTGCCTTCATGTTGGCAAATTACAGCTTTCAAGGGAGGTCCTCGTCCTGCGCGGTGGCTGTGAGGGGCAGGTTTAATTAGCACACAGACCTGCTGGAAGAATCCAGGGCTATTAGGAGTCTGCTTGTGTGAGCGGCTCTAGGGATGTGCCAGGCTCTTTGCGCTCAGCATCCTTCTTCCTGCAGCTGCCCAACCCCCACCCCTAATGCTTTGCTATTGAGACCAAGGTATCCAGAAGGAGCGAGAGAGACAAGCGAACTCACAGGAAGATAGAAGGTTCTGGTTGCTTCCCGTAGAGATGAAAACTCAGCTCTGATCTTGGAGGACCCCCTCCATCTTTGGCCTTGACCTTTGACTATCAGGCAGATGCATTGAAAGTGAGGTATAAGAGATCAACTGTGGGGAAAAGTAACCTCTTCGACTGCAAAGCAAAATGCCAAAGGCTTTGGAGAATGGAAGGTAGAGTCCCCTGTGAGTTTGGCCGGATGAGTCAGCTCCTCTGGTCTTCAGCTTCCTTGACTACAAAAAACGAGGTTATTGACCGTGGCTGCCACATGAGTTGGGAAGACACTTGCTGAGACGAAGTATCTAAAGAGCTTTGGGCCACTGCAGTCATCTCTGCAGACACAGCCTTTGCACTGTGACACTTGTTGTGGAACTGCTATGTTTATTGCCTCAAGTAGAATCCCTACCCTGCAGCTAAGAGAGTAAGCTGTTCAAGCAGATGCAACCTGGTCAGTGTGAGCAGGTAGACACCAGCCCGATCAGGATGGTGAGAAAGGAGGCTGACTCCGTGCGTGGAACATGCTCCATCCACCCTGGTCTCAGGCTCCATCTGATCCCCTAGGTGTGTGTGCACAGCCCTGAGCTGATCCATGTGTGTCATCAGTGAGCGTGTTACCCTCTGTCCAAAGTCCAGACCCATCACCACCACATGGCACTGTCCAGTGGTTACTCCCCTTGGGAATCCACTGCCTCGTCATGGTATAGGGCATAGGTCCTTGCAAGACTTGGAAAATTACCCAGTCACCTCTTCCAGAAAGTTCTTTATCATCGCTCACCCCTAAACACCACCTCTTTGCCTCCTCTTTCTTGAATCCTTGCCGGAGCCTCCTGTTTGGAGGCAGAAGGTCAGGAGAGATGCTTGCTTCTAGTGAAGCTCTGTTTCCTTATTCCGAAGCCTTGAAGAAGCCAGGAGCTTGGAAATGGACTTTCTCCAACAGCGCTCATTAGGACCTGGAAGTGAATACAGAGCTCCAAATGCATGCTGGGAGGATGCTGCCTGAGCAGCTGCATCCCAGTTCTCACAACCAGAACCAGAAAGAGTCTCCACTGGGACGCTGAGCCACCCACACAACAGAGTATATCAGGTGTGCATGCACGAGTGTGTGTGTGTGTGTGTGTGTGTGTGTGTGTGTGCGCGCGCGCGTGCGCACGTATGTGCACAAGTGCACAGCATCACTTCTTTGGTGAGAGAAGCAGCATTCCACGTAAGGCTCCTAGGCTGACAGTAGTGGACAGAAGTATCCTGGGATAGGATGCTGTTACAGAAGGAGGTATGACTGCTGCACAGACAACATGGAGAGAGGCCATTGCAAGTAGGCAAGCATCAAAAACACACCCCATGTCTGAAGCAGAGCCAGAGGCAAGGCTTCAGGGCCAGGTCCTCACCCTGCCCTGTTTTGTAGGGAGCAATGGGCTTAGAATTAGAAGACCAGGCTTCAAGGCCCCCTCTGCCTTGCTAGCTGAGGAACTGCTCTGGATTCATTTCCTTAGCTATAAACGGGGTATAATAACCACAAGGGCAGTTGTGAGATGTTGTTTGTTACTAGCACCCTCTGGAAGCTTCTGTCCAGAATTGTAGCCACTAACCACGTGTGTATGTAGAACACTCAGAGGACAATTGGTGTGATAAATCTAACCAGCCGTGTGTCCAGCGGTAACCTCACTGTGCACTGTGGTCATACACTGCTCAGTGGGGTCACGAGTATGCAAGTGCTCTGAAGCCATCGCATGCCTGAATGGAAAGCACCATGCATGAAGCCAGGTGCTGCAGAATAAGTCTGGAGTATTCTCACAATTACTGTAACCACAGACCTGGAAAAGGCTACCCACTCTCCACACTCCTACAGACCTACTTCTGATCATCCACTCTCACACATGAAGGTCTCACACAATGGACCTTTCACAATGGACCTATCCAAACTTGCTGCAAAAAAAAAAATTAGTTCATGGTTGGCTGGTTGGATGGATGGATGGATGGATGGATGGATGGATAGATGAGTGGAAAAAAAGATGAATGGGTAGACAGACAAATGGATACATGGGTAGACAGGTTGATAATGTATAGATAGTCAATGCATCATCAGGTTGGTGGTTAATGCATAGATAGGCATATAGATGGATCCATAGATAGGTGCAAACATGGATGGATGTGTGGCTGGATGGATGAGAGATGACGGATATAAGTGGATGGGAACAGATGGTGCATACATAGACAGATAGGTGTATGCATGGATGAATACATGCGTGGACTGATGATGGATGGATAGCTTGTAACTGGATAGATGAGGGTAGATGGACAGGTGAACTCACTGGCAAGTGCATAAGATGGATGAGCAGCTGACCAGATGGAAAATGAATAGATAGGTTGGTGGATACATGCACAGGTGGGTGGATGAATGAATGGATGGATTCTTTCTGTTACCTACTGTGCACTGAGCATTAGTCTATAAATTAAAACAATAAACAAGACCCATCCCCTCCCTGCCTCTATGAATGTTGTATTATAAAGAAATGGTCAGACACTGGACTGGCTGGTTTTGTGTATCAACTTGACACAAGCTAGAGTCATCTGAGAGCAAGGAGCCTCAGTTGAGAAAATGCCTCTGTGAGATCCAGATGTTAGGCATTTTCTCAATGAGTGATCAAGGAGAGAGGGCCCAGCCCATAGTGGGTGGTACCATCCCTGGGTTGGTGGTCCTGGGTTCTACAAGAAAGCAGACTGAGCAAGCCACGGCGAGCAAGCCAGTGAGCAGCATCCCTCCACGGCCTCTGCATCAGCTCCTGACTCCAGGTTCCAGCCCAGCTTGACTTGCTATCCTGACTTCTGACTTCCTCCAGTGGTCTGCTAAGATCTGGAAGTATGAGAGAAATAAACCCTTTCCTCCCCAGCTTGCGTTTTGGTCATGGTGTTTCATCACAGCCATTGAAGCCCTAAGACAGACATGAATGGGGAAAGCAAATAGCTGAGCTAATAGGAGGCAGGTGAGGACACACCAGACAGAGACGGAGCCAGGTAGGATTGTACCATGTTGAGACAGGCACGGAGAAAGCAGATGGGAAGAATGTCCGAGGTGGAAAACTTGAAGGTAGCCAGGCCTGTCCTGCTTGTGGTGGGATTTTGTTTCTCCTGAGGAAAATGAGAAGCCAAAAGCATGTTTGGGGAAGAGCGATGATCACGTCTGACTATGTTTTCAGAAAAACGGGAGACAAAAATTGATGCACTTGTGGTAGTCTAGGAAAGGCATATTAGTGGCAAGGCCCAAGGAGGGCACAGTGCCAGGTGGGACCAAGTGATGGGTGGGGCTGAGTTTCATCCCAGCAACAGTAACCCCTACCGAGACAATGCCACTGAGAGGTCAGGATAGGGAGGGAAATGGTCTATTAAATTTTGCGATGTCATTGGTGACCTTGGATTGTTTCCTGTGAAAGGTGGCATGACCCAGTAGTTAGATGGATAGATGTACTTGGGTTAGTGGGCGGGTGGGGTCACAGGATATCTGATCATATTGTGAACCCTGAGATTGTGTTTTTTATTGGAAAAACCTGTTTTTTGTTGTGGTGTGGCTCAAACCTTAATCCAAGAGCTGTTTGTTTGTTTTTGAATATTGTAAACAGGATTAAATAAAGTCAAACATAGGTCAAGAGGCAGAGCAAGCAACCAGTTGACAGGAAGTAAAAAAAAAATAGAGTAAGAGAGAGTCCGGGATGAATAGAGAGACTAGAAGTAGAAGGAGGACATTGAGTTTGAAGGAGGTTTTTTGAGGAGGCATGAGAAAGGGGATCGCTTCTGGGATGTCAGCTTAGGAGGAAGGTCAGCTGACTGTTCTCTCTGCCTCTCTGAGTGAGCAGCCTTTCACCAGCATCTGGGTCCCTTCACCCCAGCATCTGGGTCCCAAGTCTTCATTGGTAAAGTTGAATGATTGAGATCTTGTTAAAATAAAACAACAGGGTGGGCAGGTGGGTACATGAGTAAGTGGTAGAAAGGAAAGAAAGATGCATAGATGGATGGGTGGGTGGATGGATGGATGGATGGATGGATGGATGGATGGATGGATAGATGGATGGATGACTGGATGGATGGATGGATGGATGGATGGATGGATGGATGGATGGATGGATGATGGGTGGGTGGATGGATAGATGGATGGGTGGATGGATGATAGGTGGATGGATGGATGGATGGATGGATGGATGGATAGATGGGTGGATGGATGGATGGATGGATGGATAATAGGTGGGTGGATAGATGGGTGGATGGATGGATGGATGGATGAAACGTTAAACCATCTACTTTGGCTAGCTGCAGCATCCCTTTGCCTGTCAGCAATGAAATTAATTCGGATGCCTTACATTTTTTGTCAGAACAAAACGTTAACCAAATCAGTCCCAATCCTTTAAGATCCCAACCTTTTGGACCTAACCCAAATGTGTTGGAATGGCCTGGTTTTTTGACATTTCTGGCTTCAATCATTCTTTTTATTACTCACAATGCTCTCAGTTGAGGTTTCCCCCACTGGGAAGGGGATTGAAAAGGAAGAGATAGAGAGGGGCAAACCTCACAGTTTAGCATTTCCATCTACCAAAGCATTTGTTTTGCAAATCCCCTGCTTGCCTTTGCAGAGAGTAGAGTCACAGGGCTCCCCCTATTTGTGAACAATATCCTTGGTGCCTGCCCCCTCCATACTAAGGGAAAGAAAGGGAAGGTTTCCGTGGTGTTTTTAAGTTTGGAAAGGATTCTATGAATTATTGTTTATTCACTTGAGGGCTGGTGTGGCTGCTGTTTATTGGAAGAGCATGGCAGCTGGCACCCTAATAGAATCTGTCACTGTCCTTAAATTCTGGTTTAGGTGAAGTTTCTCTCCTGGTTCCCTTAGTGAGAGTCAGTAGACTTGTGAGAGAACACGAAGTGCAAGGCAGGCTCCTTGTTCAGAATGGACTACAGTCAGCAAATTGAAGATCCTGAGAGCCAAGGTCCAAAGTTCCAGGACTACTCTGGTAGTTTGACATTGGCCGTAGTGGCGGTATTTATACCATAAGAATCGCCACCCACGCCACAGCTTAGGGTTCTTCCCTTGCTCTGTGGTTCTGGTAGCAAATTTGACAGTCCATCACCATGGGCTGCCCTCCACAGGCGCAAACCTTCCTGACACTTCAGGAAGGTTGGCTTTTCCTGGGAGAGAAGTCACTTAGCCAGGTGTGACTGTCACATACATGGGGACGTTCAGGAAGATGTGTCATCCACAACCTTTGCCCATCAACAGCCATGGCTCCAAACTGTGTGGTCACTGTGTTAAGGATAGAGGGTTATTGCTCCTATAAAGTGGGACATTCAAAACAGTCACTTGTCTGAAACAAAAGGGAACAGCAGATGCAGGCACGCTGAGTGGGATAGCAATCTGAACAGATGTCCAGGTCCTACCTCATTAGGGTGCCACAAGACTAGCTGCAGAGGAAAGAAGTCGGAGACTAGGAGGCAACCGTACAGAATTGTTAAAGCTGTTCCTTCCCTGTCGTCAATCTGATCCCCCAACTTCTCTGCCTCTGTTATCATCTGTCCAATTGCTGATCTCGTGGCTGATTTATTACATGCACACATACAGTCAGCAGCAAGGACTTAAGTGGTAGTGACTGCCATGGGCTCCTAACAGTGGCGGCTGGGAAGGAAACTCTAGACAGGTGATTAGACATGCCTTTGGCAACGAATCAAAGAGCAGGTACATGGGAAGACATGCCTTAGATCTGTAGGTGGGGGTGGGGGGCTAGCAACCATCACGCTTGGGTCTTTGCAGGCAAGGCAGACTGAGGGAGACTCGTGCAATAGTTAAGCCGGGATCTCAGCTCCACTCTCAGGGCTCCTGTCCGGCGTGACTCTTTGCTGCCTGTGAAGCCCCTAAACATGTTTGCCTCCTTCTCTGTACACCTTGGTCTGCCTGCCTGCTTGGATGGGATGATGATGGTGGTACCCCAAAAGCTGTGTGCCCGTGAGGATTGACGAGTGATTTCACTTTGCTCAAAGCAGTTCCCACCACACGGGGCTTAATAACTGTGAGCTGTTGAATTATCTAATTTTTTTCATTGCTATTAAGAAATGTTTGATAAAAGCAACTAAAGGAAGGGGGGGATAATCTGGCTCACAGTGTGAGGGTGCAGCTGTGGTGGGGGGGAAGGAGAGGCTGCAAGAGTGCGAGGCAGCTAGTCACATGATTCTTCTGCCCGGAAGCAGAGAGAGATGGATGCTGGTGCTCAGATCATTTTCTCCTTTTTATTTAGTCCGGGATCCCAGCGCATAGTGGAGGTTGGGAGGGACGCACTCATATTTACAGTGGTTCTTTCCACCTCAGTGGCACAAAGGCAGACACTTGGCACAAGGTCACCGCAAGTCTACAGTTGCAGCAAAGGTTAGGAAAGCTAATGACACGCACCATGGCTTCAGACCCTGCCTTCTCTTTCACACGCTTGGCTGTGTAGGACTGGGTATTCCCCTCCTCAGCATGTCAGTTTTATCATCCACAACACATCCGTGATTGTGACATCCGCTGCCTGAAGCTACGGAGACAAAATGTGTTAGTGTGTGTTGAGCTTGGGATGGCCGATGGAGTTAAGGAATAAACTCTTATCAGCTACAGCCTCTGTCATCATGAACATTCTAGACACACTTTCATTAATTAAACCAATATTTTCCTATCTTCACCTTGCCTGGTATGTGCTAGGTCCCAAGTATCTGGATAGAGAAGTTTCCAGCACATTGGGAGAGATAGCCATTAAACGAATATAGGATAGTTAGAGGAAAAGAGATTGAGTGTCTAAAGTTGCCCTTAAGGTTTGAATGGGAAAGGTTCTCCACAGGCTTATGTTCTTGTTCCCCAGCTGGTGGCACTGTTACCTTGGTAACCTTGGGAGGTGGACCACTGGCTAACACAAGTAAAGACTAGGCTGGGTCCTGGGGTAATGAGGTTTGAGTCAGATGTCCTCTACAGGGTCACAAGGAGTGGCACTCTTAGGAGGTGTGACCATGTTGGAGTAGGCATGGCCTTGTTGGAAGAAGTGTGTCACTGGGGGGTGGGCTTAGAGGTTTCAGAAGCTCAAGCCAGGCCCAGTGTCACTCTCTTCCTGCTGCTTGCCAATCCAGATGTAGAACTCTTGCTTCCCTCTCCAGTTCCAAATGCTGCCAAGCTTCCCACCGGGATGATAATTGACTAAGGCTGTGAATTGTAAATCAGCCCCAATGAAATCTGTTCCTTTATAAGAGTTGCTGTGGTCATGGTGTCTCTTCACAGCCATAGAATCCTTAATTAAGACTGAGTACATTATCCCTATCTCCTACCACTCTATTTCCTGTGACACAGACAGTCCCTGATACACACTCCTGCGACCAAAAGCTAAGCTGTGCTTCCCACCCCACCCCCAACGCCATGATGGGCTGAAAATCCTCCTGAAGCTAGTAGTCACTTGGAATTATTTACTTTGTGTATTATAGCCACAGCAGTGGAAAGGCAGGAAGGTGGCTTAAAGTCAGACTAATACCCACTGTCATGGCTTCAGATTCCAGCTGTGGCCCAAAATGGCTGTGCCCAGGAACAAATCATGTCCTTGCTCTTGTTCCCAACCGTCCTTCTTGTCCAATTGAGTGAGAGTTTCTGGTGGCTCTGAGGCCTGCTGCCCAGTGTCCTCTTCTCGTCCTGGCTCTGAAGTCCAGCCCAGGCTCCTCAAACTTGGTACTATCCCACTTGAGGCAAGGTAAGCTGTTGGGGGGGGGCTATCCTGTACATTTTAGGGTGTCAAGCAGCAGCCCTGACTTCTGCAAACTAGATCCTACTAAGGCACAAATGCCTCCTGAATCCTTGGGTGCAAAGTCCCACAGACTGGTCCCAACTTGAGGACACTGCCCCGAAGATTCCCTCTGGTAGTGTTGGGGCTGCCTCTCTTGGATTACTTTCCTTGTAGCTGTGATAAAACACCTGATAGAAGCAACTGGAAAGGGAAGGGAGGTTTGATTTGGGCTAACAGCTCGAAGGTGCTGTCCACTGCTATGGGGAGGGCATGGAGGCAGAAGTGTGAGCTCAGGAGACATAAGGAGATGGATGCCAATATATGGCTTGATTTCTCCTTGTCATTCAGTCTTGGACCACAGCCACGTGCAATGAATGGCACCACCCACTTAGCCACCTCATTTAGCCCAACCTAGGAACTCCCTCGTAGACATACCCAGAGATATGTCTCTTAGGAGATTCTAAAGCCTGTCAAGTTGATAATCAAGATAACCACCACACTTATCCTAGGCCTAAAGCACTTCTCTGTGTAGCCCTGGCTATCCTGGAACTTGCTCTGTAGACCAAGCTAACCTTGAACTTACAGAGATCCTCCTGCCTCTGCCTCCTGAGTGCTGGGATTAAAGATGTGCACCACCACCACCCAGATCCTATTTTTTGAGTTCATGGTTTGGTCCAGAAGCCAGCCACTGACCTTCCCAGCCAGGTTTTTCATCAGCTCCAGATTTTATCATGAAAACCAGCCGCGTGCTACCACATCAACGGAATGGAAAACGCTGCTCAGGGCCTGGACCAGAGAGGGGAGTCACCAGGCACTGGAAGAGGGCCAGCCTTTGCAGCTCCTTCTATTTCTGAGTTTCCCTTACTTGCTGACTTCCTGCTAGCTGTCATTTGTCCCCACTTCTCTGGGGATGGAAAGCTTCCAGGCTCTCTATGGGAACAGGAGAGTCCATTGAATATTAATGAATTTATAAGTAAATTTGTGGTTGATATTGATCTCATTCCTGGGGCCCATGCTGACCTCGTCTCCCTCCGGATGGCCTCTTAGTCCTGGCCTCATGTGTCTCAGGGACATTGTCCTGGTTTTCCTGAAGGTCCATCTCCTCTCCAACAAGACAAAAAACTTTTCTACTACTGTACCCCTGTATGTACCTAAGAGCGTGTTTCCTTTCACAGGCTGGGGATGGTGCTGGACACATGACTGTAGAGACTGGACGATCTCACAGAAAGCTCTCCTGGGTAGGGCCTGGCTGGTGACCCTGGGTCACCTGGCCTTTGAGACTGTTTCCTCATTTGTGTATCTATAAATGGATTAGACGGAGACACAAAGAAAACGCTGCTCTCTGGGGGTTATGGAGATCAGATTAATTAATACGAATGAGACACTTAAGCAACTCCGCCATAGGAAACAGGTATCCTGGTTTGACTCTCAGAGGTTGTGTGGATTATGATTGAGAAGTCAAACGAGCTCATTATGTCTGGGGCTTTGTACACCATTCAGTGCTACATGCAGAAGCATATCTCTCTGAGATGTTATCAACACCATTAATATTATCACCTTGCCAGCCTTCCCGAGCCAAATAGCCAGATAGGATCTGCCATGTGACAATGCAGCAGGATGCAATACAGTTGGCTCTGATTTCACATCAGAGCCAGCCCAGCACTCTCTCTCTCTCTCTCTCTCTCTCTCTCTCTCTCTCCATAGGACATAATCATTCAGACAGGAGCCTCTAGCTGGTAAGTTAGCTCAACTGATAAAGGTGCTTGCTACCAATCATGATCTCACCAATCTTAGGGTTTCTATGGCTGTGAAGAGATACCACCACCATGGCAACTCTTATAAAAGAAAATACTTGCGGGGCGTGGTAGCGCACTCCTTTAATCCCAGCACTCAGGAGGCAGAGGCAGGCGGATTTCTGAGTTCGAGGCCAGCCTGGTCTACAGAGTGAGTTCCAGGACAGCCAGGGCTATACAGAGAAACCCCTGTCTCGAAAAACCAAACCAAAAAAAAAAAAAAAGAAAACACTTAATTGAAGCTGGCTTTCAGTTCAGAAGTTTAGTAGTCTATTACTATCATAGTGAGAAGCATGCAGCCAGACATGGTCCTGGAGAGGTAGCTGAAAGTTCTACATCAGAATCTATAGGTAGCAGGAAGAGACAGTGAGCCACCAGGCCTAGCTTGAGCTTCTGAAATCTCAAAGCCCATCCCCTGTGACTCACTTCCTCCAACAAGGCCACACCTACTCCAACAAGGCCACACCTCCTAGTTGTGTCACTCCCTATGAGCCTATGAGGCCATTTTCATTCAAATCACCACCCGTGATAACCTGACAATCTCCAGGCATCTGCATACAAAATGGGGGTTGGAGGAGAAGGAAGGAAGGAAGGAAGGAAGGAAGGAAGGAAGGAAGGAAGGAAGGAAGGAAGGAAGGAAGGAAGGAAGGAAGGAAGGAAGGAAAGAAGGAAGGAAGGAAGGAAGGAAGGAAGGAAGGAAGGAAGGAAGGAAGGAAAAACATGTTTTTAATAAAGTGAAAAGAGAGAGAGGGCTGGTGAGATGGCTCAGCGGGTAAGAGCACCCGACTGCTCTTCCGAAGGTGATGAGTTCAAATCCCAGTAACCACATGAGTTCAAGGCTAGTCTTGGATTTGCCTGAATAAGGCCTGCAGCCTAGTCTGAAGCTATATACCTTGAACATGCACAATCTCATTTGATGCCTTATACCACTGAGGGGTGTGTGTGTGTGTGTGTGTGTGTGTGTGTGTGTAAATGTATGTTGGGGGGGTGTGGGGGTGTCTGCTTATGTCTGTGTGTCTGTATATGTCTGTGTGTTTTGTGTGTCAGGCCAATAATGTTCATTCTTGGAAGAATATGGTAGTGTTTACAGCGTGCTTGCTGGTTCCAAGAGGCAGCAACATCGTATTCTTGGAGTAATTCCTAAATGATCTTCAAAAGGCCCATTGCATTCCAGGGGCCAGAACATTCCCAGGAGTAAACTCTTTGCGATAAGCAAGGTGTTCCCAGATGCACCAGAATAGCCCCGCAGAGTGATTGGCCAGATGACATCCAAGCAACCTGCTTCCCAGCCCTTGTCAAATCGGAAGAGGTAGGAACAGATGTTAACACACACCTCTGCGTGTGAAATGCACCCCCAACCACCTGGGAGATGGAGCTGTTTTCAGTTCTGTAGAAAGCACATAAGGCAGGAAGAGGATCCGGAGCTGGAAATCAGCTTCTTGTCAACGAGTCCCCAGCACTGTCTGCCATTTTGCTCTCTCCCGCACCCGCCACATATCTATTTCCTCATCCCATGGGTCTGTTTAATGCAGCGTGGACTAGGCTCTATCCACCCTGGTGCTGCGGGGAGGAGCGTGGAGCTGTCTCACAACCATTAAGAATCTGTAGTCTTATAGTCTGTGATCACTTCCTGGCTCAGGGGAGGCTCTGGAGCTAGGTCACTTCAAATAGAATGTCCAGTCACCACTCATCAGCCAGAAGTCCTCCTCACAGTCAGGTCACTGGCTCAATCCTTGCCAAGGCTGGACACAGTACTAGTACCCTGCCCATGCAAGACCCACGTGTATGCTTGTTTGAGATTAGGACCCCCAAACGTATTTGCTGCTGGTGACAATGATGGCTGCTCCCTCCTTTCTAGAATGCTCTGAGCTCCTCCTCCACAGTGAGGTCAGCCTAGAGTCTCTGTTGACAGGGTTCATCTTGAGCTGCCCATGAAGTCCTTACTCCCCAAGTACCTGCTGAGTTTGGGGGCATCAGTCTTGGAACTCCCTGCCATTCTGAAGGTCAATTAAGGTAGTTCTGACTATAGTATATCACGATTCTCATTTCAGGGCTGGGGACATGGTTTGTGGCTAACCCGTTTGGCACGCAGAGCATGAGTTTGAATCCCCAGAATCAAAGAAGCCAGACACAACAGCACACATGTGTGGTCCCAGTGTTCTGATGATCAGACGGGAGGTGGAGACAGAGTCTCTCAAGGTCAACTAACCTGCTGTACACAGCAGTGAATGAGAGTCCCCGTCTCAAGCTAGGTGCCAAACACCCTTCTGTCCAAACATGCACCCACATTCGTGAAAACACAGAGAGAGAGAGAGACAGAGAGAGAGAGACAGAGACAGAGACAGAGACAGAGAGAGACAGAGAGAGACAGAGAGAAACAGAGAGAGACAGAGAGAGACAGAGAGGGGGTGGTTCAAAATTCTAGTCTCTCTAAAGAGATTGAAAAAAGAAGTTCATTTGGAATCTTTGAAGAACAGCTTCACACCCTGTGACCTTAAACTCAGACAGCCCTGGACTTGCCTTAAAACTCCTCAACGGGGAGCCAACAAAGATGGTTTAGTAGAGAAAAATCACTCGCTACCAAGTCCGGTGGCCTCGGTTCAATCCCTGGAGCCCACATGGTGGAAGGAAAGAACCAGCTCCTAGAGATTGTCTTCTGAGCTACACAAACACACCACAGCATAGGTGCCTACCACACACAAACATACACACACACACACACACACACACACACACACACATCTGCATACATATATAAGTACATGCACTCTCTAATAGTTCCTTGACAACACATCAACTTCTTATTCATCTTTAGTGAGGGGGCTGCTTGCTCCAAGGGGAGCTGGGAGCATACAGTATCAGACATGGTAGTACCTTGCTCGGGGGCAGGCGGGTACCGAGCTGGTTAGAATGCTGGTGAGAATGTCATCCAGGGTTCATAAAGGCATCTGTGTAAGGTGAAACACCACTTCTTCTACTCACAGCCTCAGGACTCTATCTCCGGGCTCAGGATGAGTGAGGATGTCTGCAAAAACCAAAGCAGAGATGGGGCCTCTCCGGAAGCTCACCGCCATTTACAGGATGCTCAGAAACATCTAGCTGCTGCTCTGAGACCTTCCAGTGATCAGCCTGTCTGAGTCTGATATTGACCCTGCAAAGCAAGTGTCATTTTTCATTTCTCTTGGACCGAGGGGGAAAAAGTGAGGCACGAGAAGGCCAGGAACCTTGTCAAAACCCATTTGGGGGGCTTGCAGGTGGCTGGATGTCCATCTGACATTCCTCTTTACAGATATCTGTTCCTCAGCCACCTCTGGGTGACCCCTAGGGTCACCTCTTCTGGTGCTGGCTCTGAATGCCACAGAACCTCAGGGCATGGTGAATGCCACCCCCTTTCCTGCCACCAAAGGGCCTGGAGCATTTTCTCCAAGCACTCTCCCCAAAGATGAGACCCAGGCACAGCCATGGAAGTGTCATCTTGCCAGATCCTCCCCACCATCTGCCAGCCAGCGCCACCACAGAAACACGCACAGACACTTAGAGGGGTGAACGCAGCCCCAAGAACTACCCACCTTCCTCTCAGGCACACAGATTTGAACGATCCAGCAGAGGCAGCTGGGGGCCAGCTTTACCTCTGAGTGGAAACTCTAAAATTAGTACTCTATTTCTCCTGTGCCACCGACTTGGAAACCACTTGCTTCCCACGGGTCAAATGCCACCCTGACCTTTACCATTTGTCATTTAGAAGCCCTTTTCTTTTGTCTTTACATTCCCTATCCCAATCCATTTTACAGAGAAGGGTAACGAGTCACAAGAAAGATTTGAGGTGCAGCCTATGGCATATCCATCCCTGCACACCTCCCAAGATGCCCGCAGAATCCTGCAGGGGAGACCATAACTGCCCCCTTTCACAGATGGAGAAACTGAGACCGAACAAAAGTATGTGACCCACCTAGGGTCTCATGGCTAGCCTACCCATGACAAAGTAGAGAGGATCTTGACACCAAAATAAAATCACTTTTTATTCTGTTTATGAATTAAATCAAGTTAATATTTAATATCCTGTGTGGCACAGGCAGGTAGGAGAGCTTGCCCTTAGCCTAACCAAGACCAAAGTTTAGTCCCTGGAGGAAGGAAAGAAGTGACTCCTGCAAGCAGTCCTCTGACCTCTGCACATACACACAGAAAGAGTAATTGTGTGTGTGTGTGTGTGTGTGTGTGTGTGTGTGAAGTAGGAGCCATAGTGCTTTGGAAGCCAGGATTTTCTTTCTTTATTCCTCTTTTCTTTTCTTTTCTTTTCTTTTCTTTTCTTTTCTTTTCTTTTCTGTACTAGGAAGCAAGGCTTACTCATGCTAACATGCTAGGTAGGTGTTCTACCATATAGCTACACCCCCAGCCTAAGGCAGATTTTTTAAGGTTCACATGAAACTTCTCAGAATTGGTGTGTGTGCATATGGTGTGTGTGCCTAAGAGAGTCTCCTGAGGGTGCTGCTAAAGTAGCTGTCACACAAGCATAAGCCTCAGTGCCATTCCCCAGCATCCTTTTAAAAGCCAGGTGGGATGTGCAATTGTCATCCTTGCTCTGGGCGGGAAGAGGCAGAGACAGGAAGATCTCTGAGGCTCGAAGTCCAGACAGCCTAGCCTGCTGGATGAGTTCCGGCTTCACCAAGAGACTCTGATTCAAAGTAACTAGTAGACCCTGAAGAGTAACATTCAGAGTTGATCTCTGACCTCCACATGCATGCAAACATATGAACACGCGTGCACACAAACACAAATGGTGACTCAGTAGATCTGGAATGGGGACCCGGGACTCTGCATTTCTAGCAAGACCCGCACTACAGGTTAAGACCACACAGTGGGCAGATAGAGAATATCAGGTCCTCCCCCCTCACCTACCCCTAAGGGCTTCTCCGAACTTAGCACAAAGCTCTGGCACCCGAGAGGTGTCAAAGGGGGATATGTATTTCTCAGCAGAAACAAGGGGATGGGAGTGGACCGCCTCAGTGCGCAGGGAACCTTAGCTGTCGCCAGATACCGAACACCATTTAACACGCGGCATAAAGCAGTGCTCACGGGGGCGGGGGCGGGGGGCGGCGGCAGTCCACCAGGGAAAGGAGGACATAACTATCCTTAGGAAACGCCTGGGAGGAAGCCATTATCTGTGTGGCACGGAGTCCTTCGGGGAGTGTTCTCTGAAAAACATTTTAACAAGAAATCAAGAATCAACAAAAATAGCGTTACTTCTGAGTTCTCCTTCATTAACCTGGCAATGAGGATGTAATCGCTACCTCCTTGCTTGCGTTAGCCTAGGAAGCCAGCCAAGAGTAGGCAGCCCCTTCCCGGCCTCCCCTAGCCCAGCTCTGCCCTCCCTCTGGCTTCCCGCAGCTCTAGCAAGTCTCAGGCTCCCTGCTCCCAAGGACTTTCACACCTGTTAGGCTCAGTGCCTGCCGGGATGCCCCGCCCCATTCTCCTCCTTAGCCAATCCTAGCCATCATTCAAGGCTTCCTGCTTCCCCAAGGATGCATCTGCTGATTCCCCTACTCCAGGTCGAGGGCCCACGCCCACCCTGAGTGTTTCCCTAAGGGCTGTCTGTTGACCAGGGCCTTGTACTGTTTTCTTCCTTGTTCCAGATGCAGGGTTCAGTCTGATGTCTTAAAAGTCGCTCAAGGATGCTTTTGCAAAGCCTAGCCTCCCTCAGCGTGCCTTCCTACCAATCTTCACTTCCTGAAATAAAATAAAGATACATTGTTGTTGTTGCGGTCTCAAGCCCTGAAGACATGACTGGGGACAGGAAAGAAATGTCATAGAGGGCTGCCCTGGATATCATAAAATAATATTTTTTATTTCTATCTATCAGATGCTAAGAGCACACACCAGATCACCAAATGAAACAGCAAATCTGTAAATGCTGCCAAATACCCGGAGAAACACCATATGTACTCAGACACACACACACACACACACACACACACACGAGTCCATGCTTCTGTGTACATTTTAACCTATGCATGCATGATGGGCCATTAATGCCGATCGCTTATGTTAGTACATTGCACTCAGATTGTATGTTGTATTCACTGGGGTGTCCCCAGCACTGATAATTTTGGCGGGGTCTGAGCAATGCTAATAAACTCCAGTTAAACAGATGGAGAAAGTGTATCACCATTCACCAACCCCAAATTTAGTTGTAAGAATTCAGTGAGATGATTATTTGCCTGATTGATTGATTGACTGTAGCACCTGCATGGGAATCCGTTATGCTCAAGAAATGCTAATCCCAAGCCAGCAAATAGCTCAGTGTTGGTAAAGGGGCTCGCTGCTGAACCTATGTCCTGAGTTGAGTTCCTGGGACCACATAGTGGACAACTGACTCCCAAAGGTTGCTCTCTGACCTCTATGTACACACTGGCACACACGCACATGCATGTACATGCACAGACACAGACACACAGGCACACACAGAAATTAAGTTAAAAAAAAATGCTCTTACCCATTTCTTCTGCCTTCCCTAAACTGCCCAAGACCTCTTTATTATTCTTCCCCCAACCCCAGACTCATGTTTAGGAAAATTTTTTTTTCCTACAATGGCTAAATAATAATTCATCTGGAGACCCAGGACGCATCTGAGTGAGTAAAAAGCTAGCCCGCATACATGAAGCCCTGGGTGCTATTCTCAGTGCTCATAACAAACATGCCACATAAGCAAACAGAGTGGTACAACCTAGAATTTTAGCACGCTGGAAGAGGAAGCAGGAGGCTCAGGAGTTCAAGGCCACCTTCAGCTACATAGGGAGTTGGAGACAAGTCGGGGCTACATGATACCCTATCTCAAAACAAAATAAAAGGTAATCCCTGTGGGGTAAAGGGAGGATAGGGTTGTGTGCTGTGTATGAACCCCTGAGGCTCATCCCTTCTGTAGGAGCAGCAGTACCTCAGAGGGACCACAGGCCACCTCTGTAATCCCAGAAGTTGCTGAGGTATTACTAGGTACCCACTGCACATCTGCTAGGTCTGAGCACATTGTCTCCACTGAGATGACAGAATTCCAGCCCAAAGAAAGAAACCAGACACTGGTCCTTGCCTACCTGTACAGGATTATCGAGAGTGAATTAATGGTCCCCATTAAACATTCAATAATTTGTTTAAAAGAGATTTGCTTTTATTTTATGTGCATGAACATTTGCCTGCATGTATGCCCTGTACACCACATGCATGCAGTTACCACAGAGGCCAAAAGGCGGCGCTGTATCTCCTAGGACTGTCAGTTGTAAGCCATCCACCTTGTGAGTGCTGGAAATTGAACCTGATTTTCCATAAAAACAGCCAGTACTCTTAACCACAGAGCCATCCCCCCAGCTCCTATTCTTTTGTTTCTTGAACAATGATAAAATCTTTATAATTCCTCACCCCAAGGCTGCTGTGAGGAGCCCCAGTTTGAGGATCACTGGAGTCCTGGTTTTTATTTTACGTGCAACACGCTCTTGGGTTTTCCGGGTGTGGCCATCCGGTTATGCATCTTCCTCTCTCCCAGTAACAAGCATTGAGGCCTCATTAGAATGCAATATGCTGCCTTCCCTTCCCGCCCGGTCCTCTTAATGATCACGTTCTTTAGCATGGATTTATTTCTCTTCATCCCCTCTCTCTCATTACGGTAGCATTGGTGGCATCATGGTGCGTGCCTTTGTGTCTGAGAGTCTGTTAGCTGCACAGCTGGGTATCATTATGGCCTCCTTGGTGCTGGAAATTAATAAAAAAAAAATTTTTAAAAATAAAGGATGAGGAAGAAGATGAGGTGGGGGAGGAGAGTAGAAATGGGCAACCAGGCATGAATAAGGCATCAAATGAGCCAATGCAACCTGTTCAATAACCTGGATGACGCTAGAGGGGAGGATCCTCATTCTAACAGCCTGGCTGGACGATGCTGGAGGGGAGGAACCTCATTCTAGCAGCCTGGTTGGATGATGCTGGAGGGGAAGAGCCTCATTCTAACAGCCTGGTTGGATGATGCTGGAGGGGAGGAGCCTCATTCTAACAACCTGGTTGGATGATGCTGGAGGGGAGGAGCCTCGTTCAGCAGCCTGGTTGGATGATGCTGGAGGGGAGGGGCCTCATTCTAACAGCCTGGTTGTATAATGCTGGAGGGGCGGAGCCTCATTCTAACAGCCTGGTTGGATGATGCTGGGGGAGGAGCCTCGTTCAGCAGCCTGGATGATCCTAGAAAGCAGAAGTACCTCACAGCGCAATTTGTCCTTCTTTGCCATTCCCTCAAGAAGTAAAGGAAATTAACTTTCTGCCTTGCCCATTGTGAACTCTCAGGACAATTCACAGGTCTGAGCAGGGCTTTCAAGGTCTCGGGGCACAAAACCCCCTACCCAAACTTGATCTTCATCTTCCCCCTTCTTCACTCCCTGGCCACAGCACCCTCCTCCGTCGTTGGCATTGGAACAGTCCATTTCATCTGTGATCTGTCACTGATATTTCAAACTTTGAAGCCCCTGATGACATGGATGTACTCCAGCTTAAATCCCACACACCTGGAAGAGAAAGGCCAAAAGTCAAATGGCAACAGCCAGCTGGTTGCAAATATTTACTGTCTTCAAATCATTTTCTAGCTGTTAATGAGTCATCTTCAGTATAGACCTTGGCAGGGGGTAGTTTTAACCTGATTGAACCAGGCAAAGATGGTTTTTGGCATTGTTGGTTGAACTGGTCTCTCAAGTAGTGGCCACAAAGGTCCTGCTCTGAGATCACCATGTTGTGGCAGGAGTATAATATAGCAATCAGGGTAGAATCCATATGCTGTTATAACAAACAGCCCACAACCTCAGTCTCTGGGTGGTGGCCCTGCTCCAGGTAGTCTCACCCAGGACCCAGGTGATAGACCAGGGAAAGGAGAGCGAGGCTCACCACGTGTTAACACTAGATGCTCTGCTGGAGTGATCCATATTGATTCTGCACCCATTTCACTAGTCAGGTAAGGCCACAAGGCTAAACCTGTCACCAGCAGAAAAGCATCAATCGTCCCCCAGAAAAGAACAAAAAAGACAACAGTTTTCCATGGCTGTTTGACTATGTGTCCTCTCCAGGATTTTCAAGTGTCACCAGTGTGGTAGAATTAGGAAGCCAGACTTCAAATGAAAGCACGTTGCTATGACACCTTTGGCAGCTGAGGCAGGAGGGCAGAGCGTGGGGTCAGCCTGAATGACTCAGAACTTGTGTCAATAGTGGAGAGGTAGGGCAGAGAGGGTAGAGATAACTACCCAGCTAAGTAGGGATACCGGCTCTTGCAGAAAACCCAAATTCAGTTCCCAGCATCCCTGCAAACAGCTCTCAATGCATTTAGCATCTGGTCCTCAACAAACACAGTTGTCTGCCTCTGACACACACACACACACACACACACACACACACACACACACATCCCTTAGAAGCAGAAATCAAATGTCATCCTCAGCGGCAGACATGGTAGCATACACATGTAATCACAGGACTCCAGAGACTGAGACAGGAGGATCTCTAGTTTGAGCAATCCCAAGTTGCATGGCGAGACCCTGTTCCAAACAGTGAAGCAGAATATCAGCCTCATGGGGTGTTTTTAACGATCTGTGTGTCATCTCCCTGCTGGAAAAGAATACAGGGAAGGTTAGGGCTTCAGAGTCCCCAGTCGGAAGGCTGGCAAGATAGCTTGGTCGGTAAAGTGTTTGCCACAAAAGCAGTATGAGTGAGTTTGAACTCCAGAACCCACAGTTTTAAAAGCTAGGCGTGGTGGCATGTCCAGTAATCCAGTCTTGGGGAGGCAGAAACATGCAGCTTCCTGGGCTTCACCAACAAATCAACCTGACAGACAGAATCAGTGAGTCCTAGACTGGTGAGAGATAATGTGTCAAAGAAGCAAGAGGGGTATCCCCAGGGATCAGTTTGCAAGATTGACCTCTGACCTCAGTGCACACACAAGCACCTGTAAACATGTGCATGTACACATACACACACTCACAAGAACTCAGTAAAAGATGCTTCCAGAAGGTTACCAAAGGAGCAGCAGTTAGGAAGCTTCTCATAAGTTGCCTAATATTCTCCTTTTTCAGCACTGTGGCTCTGAGCTTAGGGTAAGCCAACCAAGTTAATCAGCTGGAATGCTCTGGAAATAAGCTAGTGTGGGCAGCTGGCATTCCCCTTCAGTGGAAGATTGAGCAGAATCCCCATTCTTTGTCTCCCTTGGGGAAGGTCTTTCACAACAATCTGCATTGCTGATGGATAAGTCTCAATGTCATGGGACTCAGAATTTCCTTCTGGACACTAGTTCCCAAGGCCAGGACATTTTCAACCACAGAGAGCCCAGACAAGTGGAATTTAATCTGCCAGATCTATGATGGCCCCTGAAAGCTCTGTGTATGCTTGTGTGTGTGTGTGTGTGTGTGTGTGTGTGTGTGTGTGTGTGTGTGTGTAAGAAAGAGACAGAGAGAGACAGAGAGAGACAGAGACAGAGTCTGCATGCATATACACCATGATGCACATATGTTGGTCACAGAGCATCCTTGGGTACTAGTCCTCACCTTCTACCTTGTTTGAGACTGGTCTCTTTGTTATCCCTGGTTAGATTTTCCAGGATAACTGGTCTTCCAGGAATCTTCCTGTTTCAGCTTCCTATCCCACTTTGGAAGCACTAGGAGCTGCTTTGCCTAGCTCTACATGGGTTCTGAAGATTTAAACCCAGGTCCTGGCATGGCAAGTGCTTTACCCATTGAGCCATCTCCCCAGCTAATTACAAAATTTTAAACTCTTCCAGAGGCTGGGGATGTGGCTCAATGGTAAAGTACTTGCCTAGCACGCAGGATACCCTGAAGACATGCTACTTAATAACAATAACAACGATAACAATAATAATCTCTTCCTCCTTCTCCTCCTCCTTCTCTTTCTTTTACTGTTCCCTCTGCTTAATATGCAAAAGAAACAGAGAGGGCTACCTTTGGAGCATCCAGTCAGTCAGGATTTTGATCAGGAGTCGGAGTTCCTTGGCTTCTCAGTGCTGGGGATGCTGGCCTCCAGGGCTGAGCTGTGCTGGGTCTCGGGGTGGGAGCTGGGAATCTGTGTTAAACTTCCCAAGAGAACCAGCTAGTTCAAAGTGTGTATCCTTGTATGGGGAAATGTCTGCGGAATGCTGTTTACATCTTCACAGGAGGTGAGGCTAGAAATATAGCTCAGTTGGTAGAGTGCTCACCTATCATGCACAAAGCCCCAGAAGTTCATGAATGCAGCCTGATGAAGTGGCTCTCAGGAGATGGAGACAGTAAGGTCAGAAGCTCAAGGTCAACATAGATAGAGAGCAAGTTTGAGGAAGCCTTGGCTATGTGAGACCCTGACTCAGAAAGAAAGAAAGAAAGAAAGAAAGAAAGAAAGAAAGAAAGAAAGAAAGAAAGAAAGAAAGAAAGAAAGAAAGAAAGAGAGAGAAAGACAGAAGGAAGGAAGGAAGGAAGGAAGGAAGGAAGGAAGGAAGGAAAGAGAGAGAAAGAAAGAAAGAAAGAAAGAAAGAAAGAAAGAAAGAAAGAGAAAGACAGAAGGAAGGAAGGAAGGAAGGAAAGAAAGAAAGAAAGAAAGAAAGAAAGAAAGAAAGAAAGAAAGAAAGAAAGAAAGCCAGGCATGGTGGTATGCGCCTTTAATCCCAGCACTTGGGAGGAAGGCAGAGGCCAGCAGATTTCTGAGTTCGAGGCCAGCCTGGTCTACAGAGTAAGTTCCAGGACAGCCAGGGCTACACAGAAAAAGCCTGTCTCGAAAAAAAAACAAAAGAAAGAAAGAAAGAAAGAAAGAAAGAGAGAGAGAGAGAGAGAGAGAGAGAGAGAGAAAGAAAGAAAGAAAGAAAGAAAGAAAGAAAGAAAGAAAGAAAGAAAGAAAGAGAACGGGCAAAGAATAATAGCCTGTGTAATATTGATTCAAAGTGGGAGAATCTATACCTATGTCTCTAAGAGAGAAAAAATAGAATTTTATACATGATATAGGCTTATTTCTTCTTCCCCAACTATTTTGGAGTTTATACAAAGAGCATATATTTCCTTTAAGTGAGGACTACCTCCAAAGACAACCCCAGACTAGCCTCTCTGGAGTGAGAGTCTGGTTGCGTCTAAGGGTATCAGACCCTTGGATCAGGCCTAGCCTCCTGGTAGGTCTAGAAGTTCCAGGTGGGGTCAGGAGACTGAAACTCCTGCCTCTGCTTCCCAACATGTCCCACCTTTGGCCTTTTTTCCCCTCAAAGTGTCTATAAGCCATCCATGCACTCACATGATCATTCAGACTGGCGTCCAAATGGGGACAATGCCCCTGATGCCATCTGCTTTCTACTCCCAGCCTAAACGGAGGTAAGGTTTCCTAGAAGCCCCACCTGAACCTGACAGTAGATCTTCCAGAACTCCAGGGAGAAACAGACAGGTGAGAAGTCAGCCCTACCAAGGACTTATAAGGTGTGCCCAGCCAGGTCCCAAGCCCTTCTGATGAAAAAAAGAGACAGGGAGACCTCTGCCTTTCATGGGTTCCCAAAGAGCCCTCCTCTCCCTTCTCCTCCACCTCCTGAAACCAACTGCTGGGTCATTTGAAAGCTTGCAGTGCAAGGCAAGTTTCTCCTAAACTTTCCTTCCACAAAATCCTGCCCTACAGTCTTTCCCTATTGGGTCTGCAAGAGGGAAAGTTGCAGAGAAGCTACTAGAAGGTGTCAAGGGAACCTCCCCAGGTGTGTCCTTTGTTCAGGTAACTGAGATGGGAAGGACCCATCCACAGTGGGTGGTACCATTCCCTAGGCTAGGATCCTATGTAGATTACAAAGAGAAGGTGAAATGAGCATAGACATCAGGTACTCTCTGCTTCTTGACCAAGGACGCAGCTAGGACCTGCTGCCTCAAGCGGCTATCACTGCGATTTCCCCACCATAATGAATTATAGCATCACACTATGTCTTACTTTCCTATTACTGTGCAAAAATGCCATTACTGAGGCAACTTACAGAAGGAGAGTGTATTTGGGGCCTTACAGATTCAGAGGGTGAGTTCATGACCACCATGTGGGGAGCATTGCAGCAGCAGGCAGGCAGGGATGGTGCTGGGGCAATAGCTGAGAGCTTTATATCCTGACCCACAAGGGTGAGGCAGAGCATTAAAATGGCATCATGGGCTTTTGAAATCCCAAAGCCCACCCCCAGAGACAGACCTCCCCCCACACAGCCATACCTCCTAATCCTTTCCAAACAGTTCAACTAACTGGGGGCCAAGTATTTAAACACAAATACTTTGTTTGAATGGGCTCAAACCTGTGAGCCCTGCCCCACTTAAGTTACTTCGGTTAGCGTCTCATATCTCTGCTTTCCCTCATCCTGCCTCACCTTCCCAAAAGCTTCTCTTCTCATTCCTCACCTGACAGACTCACTTCAGCTCCCCAGCTTGCCCTAACCCACAGCATCCTTGAAAAGAGAGGGCATGTTGGAATATCAAGAACACAGAATGCCTGATGACAGGCAACTGAAGCCCCTCAGCTGTCTCATGCCCCTCCTCTAAGGTCCTTCTTGGCCTGCAGATCTGAGAGAGGGGTCCCACTGTGAGCTGTGAAGATAAGCACACAGTCACTAAATGCTAGTCTACAGTCCTTAGGCAATAAAGTCCTTGACTAGAGATAGCATTCTCTCTGTGTATCCCCTGTGCCTAATTGGAGTGCACAGTAGAGACTGGATGGATGGATGGATGGATGGATGGATGGATGGATGGATGGATAAATGGATGGATGGACGGACGGACGGATGGACAGATGGACAGGTGGATCCCTGGGCATATGTCTTCCAGGTCTATCTAAGATTTTAGGCTCTCATCAGTAACAAGAAAATCAACTCGATCTGGGCATGGTGGCACGTGCCTTTAATCCCAGCACTTGGGAGGCAGAGGCGGGCAGATTTCTGAGTTCGAGGACAGCCGAAGGCTACAAAGAGAAACCCTGTCTCGGAAAAAAAAAAAAAGAAAATCAACTCAACAAATTCTGGGTGTGTCACTTGGGCAGTCAGTGTAGTGTAGCGCTCTCTCTCTCTCTCCCCCTCTCTCTCCCCCTCTCCCTCTCCCTCTCCCTAGGCTGGGCAGGAAGCATCCTCAGCCCCAGTGTTGACTTAGGCCATCGTGTCCAGGGCCAGTAGCTGACCTGACACAGATGAATGCCCAGTATCAGAGGGAATGAGGTTTAGAAACTGAGCATGCAAGGCCTATCCTCTCATCTTCCCTATAGGAGGGTCTGTAGCTGGCCCACTCACTGTTAGCTTTTCCCAGGGTCCACGCCTCTTTCTCCCTGAACCAGGGCAGTTGAGTGTCCCAGAAGCTCAGCTACCACCTGAAGCTATGTCCCTCATCCCCAGTGGCTTGCATGCTGGGCACACACACACTTCAGGCTCAGGGCAACTCTGCCAGCCGGGGAAACAGCAGACTGAGCCTGATTAGCATAAGCAGCTCTCTTTCCTTGGCTGGGTCTGGAGCTGTCACAGCCTAATTAGAAAAGCTGCCAGATCAGCAGGCTCTCTCATTAACTCCCATCCAATCCCACCCACATCTCCTGCTAAAGACCCCCCACAGCCTGTGACCGAAAGCACCAGTCCCCTGGGGGGGCACACCGGGGACTCCAGGCATGGGGGTCACAACCCTATCATAAGCTAATGTATGACCCAGCAAGGGGCTTATCTTCCGGGAGGGTGGGACATGCCAGGTCTCACCATGACAGAGGGACTTCACCCTGTGTTCTGTAGAAGGTGAGGAGGCTGCCTCGTCCCCAGCAGCAGGGAAACTCTGCCCCTCCCTGGTCCAAAACAACAAAGCAGGCAGACACAGGGTGTGGGGAGACTGGTTTGATTCAGGTAGCCAGGAGGGCTGTGAGAGGGAGAGGGACACTTTAGCTGATGCTTGAATGACAGGAGAGTTGAGAGCCAGCAATGTGAAGGAAAGATGGTCCAGGGCAAGGCCAATGAGTGTCAGTAAGATAAAGAAAGGATGGCTTCCTTTGAAAAGACCACAGAGACACACAAGCAAGGATGGAGGTGGGGGGAAAGGGGGGACAGGGCGTTGGAACACGACATACTGAGACCAGAAGAAACGCCAGGTGAATGAAAGAATGAGTGAGTGAATGAATGATGAATGAATGAACTGAGGCCTCAGCAGGGAACAGTGAAGTTTCTACACAGATGGCTTCTCTATCACTGTAGGAAGAGCTTCAGTGCAGGGAGAGAAAAGAGGAAAGCCGTGGGAAGCTAGCACCAGACTAGGACTGGCTCTGTGTTGTGCACGTGCGGTATCGCCAAGTGACGGTTCATTAACAGATGCTAAGTCTTTCTCACACCTCAGCATCTGGCTCTCTCTTCTCACATGTGAACATCTGGCTCTCCCCTCAGTCCTTATGATGGGGTGTTACAACTGCCCCCGTTTTACAGCAGGAAGAATGAGGCCCAGAGAAGGGAAATCAGTTCCCCCACCACATACACGTGTGTGAGAGAAGCAGGGTGGAGACGCAGCACCAAGTCGGAGTCGCTGTGGGGCAAGTGTGTGCTCTGTCCTCAGGAAGGGACCTACTGTGCACTCAGTTGCAACCCAAGGCCTTGCTGGAGGCACACCCCTACCACCTAGAACCTTTGACTTGAATGTCCAGCTGGGACCTCAAGATGGCTCTCAACAGACTGATGAGGGAGGGCCCCCTGCAGTAGACATGTCATTCATTCAAACCATGCCATATGGGCCCTCTCCCCCCCCCCCCCCCCCGCTTCCTCCAGTCAGCTCCCAGTTTTCACATCCTCCCTTGCTGCCGGAGAGTAGGCATTTCCACCTCATTTCCACCACTCAGGTGACCCTAGCTCAGCCTCTGAAGTGGAAAAATAGACAGGAAGTACATATTTGGAGTCAGTGTCCCAGGATTGTGGTGACAGTGGGTAGGTTGGGGTGACTATGTCCAGCAGCGTGGACTGGTCACAGGCTGCCAGTCAATGGGTGGAGTCAGGCATGGCTTCTGAACCTGCTCCATTCCCACCCAGATTGGCTCTCCTGCCATCTACCTGTGTGAGCTCCCTAGACTTCTGGCCCCAGTCACCCAGGATTGGGTCCTAGTTGCTTACAGGGTGACAGTGTTGACCAGTGCCATTGCCAGGAGAGAATGGAACTCGGGTGGTGAGGAACAAGCTCAGACTTTGTCATGCAGCGCCAGGAACAGCTTCCAAGCTCCCAACAGTGAACATGGAGCCCGTCCTTTTAGGGGGACAAGTGAGGAGGAGATACTCCTGACTGGGCACCATGCGTGCCCTGCTCCCCTTGCAAAACCCAGTGAGTGACTTTTGCCTTAGGGTTTCTATTGCTGCCGAGACACCATGACCATGTCAAGTCTTATAAAAGGAAGCATTTAACTGAGGCTGACTTGCTGTTTACTGCATTATCATCATGTCCAGAAGCACGGCAGTGTGCAGGCAGACATAGTGCTGGAGACGGAGGTGAGAGGTATAGGAAGCAGCAGGAGACTTCCAAACTAGGCCTAGCTTGAGTATATGCGAACCCTCAAAGCCCGCCTCCATAGTGACGCACTTCCTCTAAGAAGGCCACACCTACTCTATCAAGGCCACGCCTCCTAGTAGTGCCACTTCCTATGGGCTAAACATTGAAACGCTTGAGTCTATGGAGGTCATTCCTGTTCAAACCACCACAACATATATTTGTGATCTGGACTCCAGAAAGAGAAAGTCAAAGACAGCATTCCTGGAACTGCCTAACGTGGGCGAGGGGGAGCAGACTTGAGGTGCAAGAAAGCTAGGTTTCTTCCAGTGTCTAGTCCTTATTGAACTTTTCTGGGCCTCATTTGTAAAATGGAGGTATTATTTTTACTTTCATATATTCATATGAGATGTGTGTGTGTGTATTCATATAAACATACTAACTCCCAACTCTGTCTTATAACCATATTTGAAGCCCTAGATTGGCTAAAATGGCTCTGTCTCCTGTCTCAGCAGTCCCATGAACTCTCCCCACCTTAGGGGTCAGTTCCACGCTGGGGTCGTGGGGTTGGTGAGGGGGCAGCTGATGAAGTCTTGACGATGTCAAATCAAATGACATCAAATCAAATGACATCAGAAGAAGCAAAGGAGTTCTTCAGGTCAACCTGATCCAGGAACCCACAATAAACAGCTCTACCCATCTCATTGGTTCAAACCGTGTCACGTGACCACATTGCATGCTTTAACGGGCTTACGGGCTTACGTCTGAGCTCCAGAGCTGATCACTGGCAGGGGATTGTGAACAATAGCAGTTCTGGCTGGTGTTAAACTAGTTATTCTTAGTGTTGGCCAAGGAAACTACATTTTCAACATGTAGAGCTAGGGCTGGCAAGATGGCTCAGTGGGTAAGGGTGCTTACCACTCAATCCTGAGTTTGAAGGATCCCTCGGAACTGTATGTGGCACAGGTCTCTCACACACACACACACACACACACACAGAGACACACACAATGCCGTCCTCTGTGTACCCACGCACAGTGCAGACTCAAGCGCATGCGCAGATGCTCCTTAACGCTGCGTACGTAATTTGTTCTGCGCACCCCTCCATTCTTTCTCCCCCATTACCAAATCTCTCCCACCCCCATCCTACCATCCCTTGCTTTCTCTCTCTAGCTCCAGCCTCAGCCCCACAATTTTCAGTTTCCTGTCTCCAGCCCCAATTTGCTAGCCAGATGTGGATGCCGGATGCTTGGACCTGACCTTTTGGATCCTGGACTGTGTCTACTCCTGAGAAAGGGCTCTATCCTGCCTCGGAAGGAATCCTCAGCTTGTCTGAGCCTTGCCGGGACCCCTGAACAGGCCACTTTATGACCTCTGACTAATTTTTTTGAGATGGCATCTCATGTGCCCACTGGCCTCTGTCTCTAGGTGTAGCCAAGGATGGCTGTCCTCTCTCCCCATCCTTCGAGCTAGGATTACAGCTGTACCTTACACACCCATTTATGCAGTCCTAGGAATCAAACTCAGAACATCATGTGTGCTGGGCAAGCAAGCACTCTCCGGACAGAACCACATCCCCCGCGCTCCTTCTCTGCCTCTTTTGATGTCTGTTGTTATCACCTCTGTTGAGCAATGTCAGCTTTCCCTTCCTGAGGCCTAGTGGTCATCATAAAAGGTGACTTGCCCTTCCTTCCCAAGGTGAGCACTGGGCAAGAGGATGTATAGCAGATTGGCACAGTAAGGTTGGGTGGTGGAGGGACCTAGCTCATGCTGGTACTGCATTGTTGCTTAGCCCTAGCTCAGTTTGCCGACCCTTATGTGAAGGGTTCCCTTGGGTAATCTCACTTGGTTTTGTCTTAACCCGTTGGTATGTAGGAATTATTACCCCACTGTGCTGGGGATCACATATTAATGTGGGGGCTCTTCTCTGCCGGTAGACCTGCCTTGCAGCTCACAGTTTTGACCCTGCCAGCTCCTGGGTGAGAAGGCAGAGTTAGTTTGCACAATCATTTGTCAGAGTGTGGCCTGAGAACTACTGGGCCCGAGGCCCTGAAGAAAGGTATAGACATGGTGGTGCATGCCAATAACCCCAGCACTGGGAAGGTAGAGGCAGGATGATTGCCTCAAGTTGGAGGCTAGCCTGGGCTAAGTGAGATGGTGTCTATACACAGACAGTGTAAACAATCACGTCTGACTTCTTACCCCTCTCTTCTTCTGGAAACTAGATCTGTGCTGTTTGTGAACCGCTCTTTGTAGCACCACACACCATGGGCTTGCTGTTATTTTTGAAATGGATAAATACTGAATCTTTTTTAGTTTTTGTTTTTTTTTTTTAGCTGCCATTAGAAAACACCACACCATTAGGCTTAAAACACCACCCACCTTAGAAAAGCATACTGGGGTCAGTCAGTTCCACGCCTTACAAATGAGGCCAGGATATCATTAGTCCCTTACACATCAGGGTCCCTGGGCACAAGGCATCTGTGACCACACACAGTGGGACATCCCCTCTCGGCCCTGATCGTCGCTTTGTGGCACCCCCCTTTGAACCTCAAGCCTTCAACCTCATGGTAACAGCCTTCTGCCTGGATGTTGAGATAGAGATTGCTGGTCTCTGAAGCCAGTGAACGGTGACCGTGAGCAATGATTTGATGGAAAGAAGCCAGTCTAAGGCCCAGAGTCAAGATCTCCTTTCCAAGTGTCCTGTCAACATATCCGACTTCTTGTCCATATTGCCAGTATCACCATCCCAAGCAAACTGGACAGGGAGAACAGTGTGAGACAAATTTGATCTCCCTTCCTATCTGTTCCCTTGCCGTCCTATTCCTCTGATACCCAGGACACCCCAGCCACCTCTACTCCCTCGGGACACACATGGATAACCCTTAGAAGCGTCATCCTCAGCTGGGCGTGGTGGTGCACACCTTTAATCCCAGCACTCGGGAGGCAGAGGCAGGCGGATTTCTGAGTTCGAGGCCAGCCTGGTCTACAGAGTGAGTTCCAGGACAGCCGGGGCTATACAGAGAAACCCTGTCTCGAAAAACCAAAAAAAAAAAAAAAAAAGAAGCGTCATCCTCAGGAACTGGGGAGGGCAAGGTGCTTTCCACTCACTCATGAGAACTGGGGTTCAGATTCCAGCACAGGCTGGCTGTGGCGCTGTACACGCCTATTACCCCAACACTGAGCAGAAAAGAGACAGAAAGATTGCGTGTTGCCAACATAGCCAAAACACACTGTGAACTCTAGGTTCAGTGAGAGACTTTGCTCCAAAGAGATAGGTGAAGAGCAATGGGGGGACATCCTCCCCTGGACTTCCTGTGCACGTGTACAGGTGTGTGAGCCTGCGTGCGTGCACAAACACACACACACACACACACACACACACACGCAGACTTCATGTCACATGGAAGTAACTAAACAAATAAATGAAAAAAAAAGAGAGGAAGAAAGAAAGAATGAAAGAAAAGAAAAGAAAAGAAAAGAAAGGAAAGGAAAGGAAAGGAAAAAAAGATAGATATTTAGATATTTGAAGTCAACCTCTGGCCTCCACACATGCACAGGCAAGCACAGATGCACACAGAAACCAAGCTGCTGCCTGGTGACAGCAATTCGGCCTTGGGCATGCAGAACAGCGAGGGCCTGCAGACCTCGCCACTCTGCCAACAAAAGCTCGCCTATAATCCCACTTCCTGACTGATTTCCCAATTCCCAAAGGACACCTTTCTTCCTGTGTTCCTCTCCACCCTGGCCCTGTAGCTGTTTTAAAGTGGGAGGATCTTAGGCTAAGCTCACAAAGACTGTCCAAGATGCCAATACCCACTGGTATTGTCAGGGTTCTCTGGAGTAGCAGAACTTAGAGACTGAGTCTCTTTCTAAGTATATAGAAAGGGGATTTATGGGGGCTGGTGAGATGGCTCAGCGGGTAAGAGACCCGACTGCTCTTCCGAAGGTAATAAGTTCAAATCCCAGCAACCACATGGTGGCTCACAACCATCCGTAACAAGATCTGGCTCCTTCTTCTGGAGTGTCTGAGGACAGCTACAGTGTACTTACATATAATAAAATAAATCTTTAAAAAAAAAAAAAAAAAAAAAAAGAAAGGGGATTTATTAGAATCACTTCCAGGCTGTGGTCCAGCTAATCCAACAATGATAGGCTGTGAACAGGAAGTCCAAATATCCAGTAGTTGCTCAGTCCACGAGGCTGGATGTCTCAGCTGGTCTTCAGTAAACACTGGCATGCTGAAGAAGTAGGCTCTTCTGCCAGTGAAGGAATGGATATGTAGCAAGGCGAGAGCAGGCAGGCAAAGAGCCAAAGAAGCTTCTCTTTTCCATGTCCTTACGTAGGCTTCCCGCAGAAGGCGTGGCCAGGGTAAAGGTGTGTCTTCCTACCCCAAGATCTGGATCAAAGGTGTGCCTTCACTCCTACCTCAAAGGTCCAGACCAGAAGTGGATCCACCCACTTCAAACCAAGCAAAAAAAAAATCTCTCACAGGTGTGCCCTCCATTTCTACATTGCAGATCATTCCAGATGTGACAGTCAACTTAACAACCAAGAATAGCCATCACGCCACACCTAATTCAGAATAACTACTTTGGGGGAGCCGCCGCGACCCTCCAGAGCCCTGTCATGAGCTGACCTGGGACATGTAACATGCCTGTGGGGGGAAGGGTGAGAGCTTCCCCTATCTGCTCTCTTGCCCTGTGTCTAATGACAAGCCAGTCTCTGCCCCCATTTGGCCATCTGTAAAATGGGTGCAGGAGAAAACAACCTCCATGATGCACTTGGGAAGACTACAGGCCCATGAAGACCTCTGCCATGGACCTGGCCATAGGAAGCCCTAGCAAGTGGCTGTAGTACTTACTGTTGCTAGTGCTGTGCTGTGGTCCCTCCACTCTCCTAAGTGGAGCTGGGAAGCCACCAGCAGGAGGCAAATGGGCATAGCTGATCCATGGAGGAGAGCGCTCTACCCAGAGCCCGTGATTCCACTTTTGGATTTGATGCCCCCTTGGCTACACTGCATGTCCCAGACAGAGCAGAAACAAGTCAGAGATGGCCTTGCCCTTGGGGAACATATACCTTCCTCCCAGAAGAAGACAGACAGTGAACCATCCCAGGGATGCCTGAGGGTTCTTCATCATTTGCCCAAGTTCAACGGGAGAGCACAGGCCAGTACTATGTAAGGTAAGGGTCCTGAGGGTGTGGTTGGTTATGGCTGTGTAGGGAAATCACGGAGAGGCAGAGATTGGAAGGGAGGAAGGCCAGCAGAAGGCTGGCTCAATAGTTCTCGTGAAAGATGACAGTGACTAAGGCCAAGGGTTAGCAGCATTGGGGTGAACGAAGCCATTGGATTGAGGATGTCAGTCCATCGGGACCCCGCTAGCGAGTGAGCCTATTGTTTCTCGAGAACAGCCACCCTGGGAGAGCTCCCTGGCTGCCCAGCCTCTAAGGTCAAGATAGAAAGGCAGTTAAATTAATAGTCACCCAGCTGCCTCTCTCAAGGGTCCAGAAGGGGTCACGTCAGCCTGCCTCTCAGAACTTGAAACCCTCACACTGCTATGCTTGAGAAAGTCAGAAACGCATGCCCAGTTAGCAGAACATGTGCCCAGGGTCTGCAGCTGCCACTCTGCAAAGTGCTACGAGGGTCTCTAGCAGTGGAGGATGTTTCTCAGTGATAAGGATGACCCAAGAAGCTTACATACAAGCAGTGGCCCACCAGGCCCATTCGGGACCCAGGAACACACTGGAGCAAGAAGCACTGGGCAGGCCTGCGCAGAGTACACACACTGCACCGGGAAACACGGCTTCCGCGGGGCCCTGAGAGTCAGCGAGAACTCAGGACATGCTTTGATGGACATAAGCCTTTATAGACCAGAAAATCTCCAGTCCTGAGAATCGCAATTTTTTTTTATCTTCCATGTTATTTCCAAGGGGAACTAATATGCGGCTAGAGACAGAAAAATGCAGGTCTCTTTTTTTTTTTTTTTTTTTTTACCAGCTCTCCAGCCATTTTGGAAAATGGTGTCATTAAGCCCATGTGCATTGAGCTGAATCACTGCACAAAGCTCTGTCGCAGAGTGGAGGACGCCACCAGGGCTTCCCATGGCTGGGGGGTGGGGGGAACGGGGGTGGGTGGGCGGGTGAGCAGGCACAGTCGCTCTACAGAGCAAGGTCTGGGGTTTTATTGTTATTTTTTATTATTTCATTTTTATTTAGCTTTATTTTAATCTGTTGCTGTAGAGCACTGAGTCACGTTGGGGATGTAGCTCAGTTGGTGGAAGAATTGTGGAGCATGCATGAGACTTTATCCCCAGTGTCACATAAATAATGTATGGTGGTACACACGTGTGTTCTCAACTTGGGAAGCAGAGATGGGACAATCAGAAGATCTGTGATCCCAACACCACAAGCTGTGTGAGATATTGTAGCAAGTACTTAGCCCCGTGTGCCTTGATTGTCCTCATACATGAAATGGGCTTTAGACATAGGATAGGAAGTAGGTTGTGGGACAGAGAAGAGCTCATAAAAACCTGGCCTGTGGCAAGTGCTTTACAAATGCCTGCTGCATTGGGGCGCTCTAAGAAGGAGGATAACTACACTGCCCTCACCAAGCACGTAATACCCACAGGGAACACGTGGACAAGCAGGGTGTATGTTGGGTAACAAAGGACAGTGAGCCTCAGAACTGAGACAGCCTGTGTCTGCGGGCCTACAGAGTGTGCCCTCGGGCTGTTAGCCAATGCTGTTAGTCTGTGCCTAGACCGTTCGTTTTTTCTTTCGATTCCATAAGTATGTGAAGAGGTTGTGTCTGCTGGTCACCTTTGTGTGGCTATGACGTAATTCCGGAGGCAACTAACTTAGAACAGGTTTATTCTGGCTCTCCAGAGTCAGAACTCTGGACTTCGGCCATTGGCTCGATTTGTTTTCTCTTTTGAGATAGTCTCTTATGTTGTCTAGGCAGGCCTCAAAATTACTGTGTAAGCAAGAATGACCTTGAACTCCTGAACTTCTGACCCACCTTCCCACACACAAGTGCTGGGATTATAATTGTGCATCACAGTACATCACTATATATATATATATATATATATATATATATATATATTTTTTTTTTTTTTTTTTGGTTTTTCGAGACAGGGTTTCTCTGTCTAGCCCTGGCTGTCCTGGAGCTCACTTTGTAGACCAGGCTGGCCTCGAACTCAGAAATCCGCCTGCCTCTGCCTCCCGAGTGCTGGGATTAAAGGCGTGCGCCACCACGCCCGGCATTATTAATATTTTTTAAGGACATCAGCAGGCTCTAGACAGGCAGGAAGATTAGCAGAAACTAGCTGCCTGCCAGATCCTGTCTTCCTGACTCACCTGTGTATCCTTAGAATGGTTCCAGATCTTTTCTCTACTCTTCTCAAAGTTTCTTCCTTTATTAGTTTTTAATTGTGTGTGTGCATGTGTGTGTGTGTGTGTGTGTGTGTGTGTGTGTGTGTGTGTGCATATGCATATGTGTATGGTGTATGTGTGTGTGTGTGTGTTTCTGCGTGTGTGCATATTTCTGTTTATACATTCGTGTGTGTGTGTGTGTGTGTGTGTGTGTGTGTGTGTGTGTGTGTGTGTGTGATGTATGCATGTGAGAATCAGAGGACCACTTGCAGGAGTTGTTACTCTCCTTCCACCATGTGCGTGCCGGGGATTGAACTCAGGTCATCAGACTTGGCAGTCAGCACTTTTATCCACTGAGCCATCTCACCACCCCTAGTTCCTAGAGTGTGGACTTTCTTCCGGTTCTCCGGTGGTTACATCACATGTAGTTGAGTGTCTTAACCCATGGTAAGCCTCACTTACTTGTGATATGGGTTGAACACTGGGCATCTTTAATCTGAAATTTTCAAGTTCAAGAAGGTCCAAAATCTAGATTTCTTTTTGTAGTGGGACTGGGGTGCATGTTTCACGTGCCAGACAAGTACTCTGTTACTCATATGCTCCCTGCCTTTTGCATGTTTGTTTGGGGGTGGCGGTCTTTTTGTTTCTTTGTTGACACAGGCTCTCACTGTGTAACCCTTGCTGGCCTGGAACTCACTATATAGACCAGGCTGGTCTTGAACTGACCTAGCTCTGCCTGCCATGTCTGACTTATGTTGACTTTTGAGATAAGGATGTTGTTCGGCCTGACCCTAGACTTGCTATGTGTGACTTTTATTACAGATGCAATCACAGGCTAAAGCATGAAACTTGCTGAGTATGACGTCACAATAGAAAGTTCCTGGCTTACAAAAATATGTGAAATTACCCTTTGGTTATGAGTCAAAGATACATGGGTTTAACCTATATATCTATAACCTATATAGAATCCCATCTCCCAAGCATCTATATATTTAGGCAAATATCACAAAATCTGATAAGGGGGCAGAGATCTAAATTCTGAAAATGCTTTGGGCATTGGGCCATTTGCAATGAGGGATGCTCTGCAGGCGGCAGTTAGCACTGCCATTTACCAAAGGAGATCAGAATGGATATGGAGACAATAGGGATTTAGGTGACTTCTGCCAGGGCTACCCTGGGCAAGAACTCCATAGGGTTCTGAACTGTCTCTCCTCTCGCTTATCCTGTAGACCCCTTAGGCTCCTCCCACAATTCCTTCCTGCAGCAGTCTGTCCCTCCACTTCCCACACCCCCACATCCCTCCCACCTGCCACATGACCTCTCTTCTGGTCATGGGTCAGAGAGGTGGCCTGTTCTCTACCCCAACTTTTCGACTCTCTACTTCATCTGGTTTCAATGGCACCTTCCAAAGCCACAGCCCTGGGAACTCTGAGCTACTCTGCAGCATGGCAGAGCCCCTTTCATGCCAAAGTGTACCCCATCCTCAGCTGGCCACCTCCCGAGTGTCTGGGGGTCCCAGGTCATATTTAGCTCATTGTCACTGCCTCTTACCTTAAGAACCCAAGCTCTGTGTGTGAGCTGTAAACACACGATGCATACATTTCCTGGCACCACTCCAGGCCATCAGCTCTGGCTTCACAGCTCACTCCAGGAAGACTATGGCCAGTCCTGTGACTTCTCCTGATTGGCTGCTCTGCTCCTTCCAATGATCATGTCTGACCTTCAATGGCAAACCTCTCTGGTGACATCAGCTGGGCTAAGAGTCTATGCAGTGGATACTTTAGAGTCCTAGCAGTTAGAAAAAGGGAACTGGATCTGCAGGGTGGGTCCAGGATCTCCCTAGCTTGGCTCTCTTTGGCCTTTCCCCAACCCTCTCGAAATCCTGTCGCCTCTGGCTGTCAGTTCAACCCAGCTAATCTTGGTAATGGCGCTGCTGACACTGAGGGCCTGATAGTTTTTTGTCACGAGACCATTCTACACATAATATGACGTTTAGGAACATCCCTGACTCTCCTTCAAGATGCTAATAGCACCCTTCCTCCAGCTGTGTCAGCCAAAATGTCTCCCTTGCCAAGTGTCCCCTGGAGACCGGGGCTGCTCCATGGTTGAGAGCTAGTTATGCATGGAATTCTCCAGGATGGCCAAGAAAAAAGAGGTCATGTGGTTTTAACATAGCAGGATGATAAAGGGGAGTCTACTGTCCCCAAATGTGAACATGAAGTCTCACTTCAAAGACAGATGCCTGTGTGTGTAAACACCAGGACCTTGCATACCCACCTCCTCCCAGTCCTCCACCAGCATGCCCACCTCCTCCCAGTCCTCCACCAAATGCAAATTGTGATCCAATTTTCTATCAGATCTTGTCTTCTTTTTCAAGAGAAAAACCCGTCTTTTTCGGCAGTATCTCCCACATTTTAAACTTTGGCACCTAATGAGAATTGGGATTTTCTTTTAATTGCAGGAAAAACAAAATATGTCTGTGAGTCAAGTGTGAGCTGCCAGCTGCCAGTTCTGAAACCTGCCCTCTGGCTCAGCTTCCACCATGGAAGCCCTCGCAGCTCACATCCTCTGCAGCCTGCTACACGGCCCCGCTAGCTTAGGTACCATGAATAAGCAAACAAACTTCTCCAGGCTCACTCCGTGCAGGCTCTGCCCACATGGGCCACCCCAGGGCCCTTTTGAAGTCCAGGATGTTGAAGCCAGAGGGGTCTAAATTCTAAGGGAGAAGTAATATGTGTGGTACCAGAGGAAGGAAGTCTAGAAACCTGTGATCCTGCATGATTCCAGCATTGGCTTGCCGTGTGACTTGGACAAGCACTTCCCCTCGCCAGGCTTCAAGTCTTTTAAATGATTGCTAAGATAGAGAAGCTGTTGGTCAGATGCAGGCTTTCTGTGTTCCTGGAACTTATCTGGGAATTATTTCTTCGCCCAGGGTGCCAGTGCCCACTTTGTCCCTAGCTGAACCCCATTGTGGACAAGCTGCCTCCCCACCCCAGCTCTGACATCCTATGCTTCAAAGTGGGGAAGGGGTTCTCCCTGGTGTCTCTGTCTCTGCAATAAAGGGTTCAGGATGGAAACACAGGGTGGTGGTGGCCCTGGTGAGATCATCCTTTCGGCTCCTGCTGGTGCTGATGGTGAAACTCCAGCCAGGAGGAGCCACGGGGTGGCTCAGGTGTCCAAGTCTGTCCCTGCCCCATTTCCCAATGAGCGCTCTTGCACTGGCCTGTTGGTGAGGATAATGCCCGAGGGTGTGGAAGTAGTGTTACCCAGCAACCCCATTGTTTGTTTAATTACTGTTACATGTGTTTATTGCGTGCGTGCGTGCGTGCGTGCGTGCGTGCGTGCGTGCGTGCGTGCATGTACATGCCGCATCATACCATAGATGTCAGAGGACAACAAGCGAGCATTGGTTCTCCCTTCCACCATGAGGATTCTGGAATTAAACTCAGGTTGTCAACCTTAGCAGGTAAGAGGACCTTTACCTGCCTAGCCAGCTCACCACCATGGTTCATTGTGTTGGAGACAGGGTCCCATGGATCTTGAAATTGCCAAAAACCCACGGATGACCTTGAGTTTCTGATCCTCCTGACTCTACCTCCCCAGTGCTGGGATTGTAGGCATATACCGCTATTCCTAATTATAAGGTGCTTGCTGGGGAATAAACCCAGGGTACCCTGGGTGCTAGGCAAGCGCCCTGCCAGCTGAGCCACACCCAACCCCATAACTATACAGATGGAGAAACTGATGCCGAGGGAAAGCAGGAAGTCTGCTCAAGTTCCCCAACAGCAGAATAAAGCTCCCACTCCAAACTCCCTATCTAGAGTTCTACTCTGCTGTACCGAGGTCTTCCAGGGCTGAGGATGGACAGATAGACAGAAGCCAGGTAGCTATGTCCAAGATAAGAACTAGCTTTAGGGGGCTGGTGAGATGTCTCAGCGGTTAAGAGCACTGACTGCTCTTCCGAAGGTCCTGAGTTCAAATCCCAGCAACCACATGGTGGCTCACAGCCATCTGTAACTAGATCTGACGCCCTCTTCTTATGTGTCTGAAGACAGCTACAGTGTACTTACATATAATAAATAAATTAAAAAAAAAAAAGAAGACAGGCAATGTGAAGATGTTTTTAAAAAAAAAAAAGAACTAACTTTATCTCATGAGCGAGTTGACAAGGGGTAAGACAAGAACAAAGAGAGGGCTCAGCTGGGAGGCAGCAGCAGGTCACATTGTGACCTCACAGACTAGAACGAAGCTGAATGTCACAAGATCTCCTGAGCTTTCTTCCTGGAGAATAAGAAGCTAAAATATGAAAATTGAAGATACAATTATTCTTTTAGACAGCGTCCGGCTGTGCAGACCTGGTTGGTCTGGAACTCTATATAGATGGAGAGCAGGCTGGCTTCAAGAAATCCACCTGCCTCTGCCTCCTGAGTGTTGGCATTAAAAGCACATGCTATCTCACCCCCAAGGTATACCTTAATTTTTAAGTGTTGGCTGGGGCAACCGGGTGGCTCAGTTGAGGGTGGCTTGCTGCCAAGCCTGACAGCCTGACTTTGATCTTCAGCTCCACATGGTGGAGGGGGAGAGTTAACTCCTGAAGGTTGACTGTATTGTCCATAGACACACATACACACACACACACACACACACACACCTGAGAAGTGGCTCAGTGGTTAAGAGAACTTGCTGTTCTTCCAGAAGACACAAGAGTTTGGTTCCCAGGACCCACATCAGGCAGTTCATTCACAACTGCCTGTAAACTTCAGCTTCGGGAATCTGGCGCCCTCTTCTGGCCTCCATAGGCACCTGCACCTACATGTATACAACACACTAACACACACATACAAAAACACACGCACACTCAATCACACACAAACATACACATCACAAATTAAATTAATCCAGACTCTGGAAAGTAGACACGAAAGGAGGAGGAATTCCAGGTTGTCTTCTGATCCAGAGGAAGGAGTTTGGGACCAGAGGGGGCTACATGAGTTCTTGTTCCAAAAAAGAAAGTTAAAATTTTTAAAAAGTATATATTTGTATATGTATACACACTTACATACACATATATCAAATATATACATATATATCATATAAAATATACATTCATGCATACACACACACACAGTATTTATTTATTAGTATGGCTTACAGGCTGTGGTCCAGTTAACCCCACAATGTCTGCCTACCAACAGAAAGTCCAGGAATCCAATAGTTGTTCAGTGCACAGGGCTAGATATCTCAGCTGGTCTTCAGTACACATCAGAATCCTGAAGACATGGCTCTAATGTCACTCAGGGAAAGAATGAACTTGCCACTGAGAGGCAAATAGGCAAAGAGCAAGCGCTTCCTCCTTCTGTCTTTCACACAGGCCGAAGGCCTGGCCCAAATTTAAAGCGGATCTTCCCACCTCAAAGATTCGATCAAGAAAAATCCCTCCCAGCTGTACCTAGCCGCTTAAGTTTTAGCTAATTCCACATTTGGTCACATTAACAACCTAGCGATAGGGGTTTTGTGGCCGAATACCATAGCAGATCAGAGCCAACGAGTGCTGCAGAGATGGCGCCACACAACAGATCTCACACAAAAAGAAATTTATTGCTGTTGGGGGGCAGGAACAGAAAGAGATACACACAGAGAGCAAGAGTTACGAGGAACAGAGAGTGAGAGACAGACAGAACAAGAAAGAGAGAGACAATAAGACAGACAGAGGCAGAGAAACTGGGAGACAGATTGTGGGCCTGGAGAGGACCTTTCAAAGGGTATGCATGTCGCCTTTAGCAGCTGTGATGTCATGGCTACTGGCGCTGAATCACTAGGGCAGGCTGGGGCTAACACCCAGAAGACCCACCCCAGGCGCTACACTAAAATAAGAAAACGCGGTAACTGGTAGGTCTTTCTGCCTCTGCGGGTCACTGGTTCACCACCTCTGCTTCTGTCTCTCCTCCTCAACCTTCCTGGTTGACAGTGGATATAAAGCCAGTGGATTAGCTACCTTTCTGTTGCTGTGACAAAATGCCAGGGCCAGGGCAACTTATAGAATTTAGTTGTGTTTATGGTTCCTGGGGGAAGAGAGCCCACTGTGCCTAGGAGGCGTAGCTGCAAACACCACCATGTGTTAGAGCCAGGAGTCGAGAGCACGTCCCAAACACGACCATGTGGCAGCCAGAGAGAAGAAATGGAAGTAGTCTGAGCTTTAAGCTTTCAAACCCCACCACTACCCATGACAGGCTTCCTCCAGAAAGGCTGCCCCAGATGGACCTCCCCAAACAATGCCACCAACTGGGGACCGAGTGTTCAGATGCCCTATCCTGTGGGGGACACTTCTCATTCAAACAAACCACCATAGCCAATAACCTACTCCATAGGGAAGCTGGGGGCTTATAGGAAACATAGGATAGATGGTGGGGTAGAGGCCCAAGTGGATGGCCTAGAGTAAATCTCTTGTGTCTCATCAGGACATGAATTGACTGTCTTAGGTAAGATGGGAGAAGGGCTGGTGCCACGGAAGGGACCCATCAGGGTTATCCAGGGCTCCAAGAAGCCCCGACAGAGAGAACACAGAACAATGAGTGTTGGGCATCGGGGTGCACATCAGCCTCCTGGCACTTGGAAGGTGGAGGCAGGAGGATTAGAGTTCAAGGTTATCCTCAGCTACACAGAGAGGTTTCCCTAGGCTGGCCCACATGAGACTCTGCCTCAGAAAAACAATATAATAATAATAAAAGCAGTAAGGATAAGTGCTCGGATTAGACCCTAGGAACAGAGAGTTCCATTAAAGCTGGCCCCTACCTTCCAGTGAAGGGGCCAGGATCTGACCAAACGCTACAGCTGCAAAAAAAAAAAAAAATCCCAGAATCAGCTCCTGGGTGTGGCAGAAACCCTCTCTACCCGAAGGTCACATCTCTAAACCAAAAGAATGCAGCTTAGCTCACACCGCATCAAACTAAACACATGCTTGCTTGTTTGTCTGGGAAACTTCGGGGTGGGGGCAGGGGTGTGTGGAGATGTCAGCGCTTCCTGAATATCTGTTCAACCAATCTGCCTCCCGAAACCCATTCCAAAGACAGTTGGAGGACAATTCAGGGGAAAAGAATTTAGAACACATTCTAATTAGTCCCACTGGGACCAGGGGCCAGGTCAGTCTCCAGCCCTGAGAACCTAAACCCCTTTCCCCTGTCCAGAGAGCAGAATGAAGGGCTAGCACTGGGGAAGGCCCTTTGTGCAGCCCGTGGATGTGAAGCCTGGCTCCTTCCTGCCCTTTCCGGGGCCTCCGCAGTTGCCAAAGCTCGAGATTTCAAAGTGTCATCTTCATGTACAGAGGTGATGGGGGCGGGCTGGGCTCTGCCTTCAGGATTGGAGAAGCCGGAGCAGCCGTGCCTGATGGGCCCGAGCATCCGTGGGTGGGTGGCAGGCATGCACAGCCCCTAATTACAGAGAAAGAGGCTCAGGCGTGTGCAGACAGGCCTCCCCAGAGCCCAGGCAGGTGGCCTCCGGGTGAGGAAGGCCCCCAGCTTGGACTCTGAATACAGGAAACTGTCATTGTGCAGGAAGGGTGTTATATAACTCTGAGCCCACAGCCTCTGGGAATGTGACCTTGTCTGGCTTTTCAGCCTCAGTCTGCCCACTTGGGAGGGGACACGGCACAGGAAGATCTTCCTCCAAGGCAAAAAAAAAAAAAAAAAAGTGGTCCTCATCTCCATTAGGGTCAGAGCTGTCTAGATGGGGGGCTTCTAGACCCCATCCCACCCCCCTCTGCTCCTCATTCAGGAGGCCCAGGTGTGGCCGAGGTGCTGTTTCTTATCTTGGCAGCAGCTGTGTGGGCTCAGGTGTGTGTCCCAGGTCCCACGGCCACACTTTGAGAACTCCTGACTCAGGGATTCCAGAAGCAACCTCCCGTGGGTCCTGGATTTGCTGTGTGCCCACCCGCCAAGTGTCTGAACCTCTCTGAGCCTCCAATCTCCTCTTACCCACATTACTTTGTCTCTGACCAGCTAAACCACTCCTCGGGGTGGGTGGGGGGTGCCTAATTACTGTTTGCAGGGAGCTGGGAGATTTTCCCACAGAAGAAACAGGCCAATCTTCCTCTGTCGCAACATGCTCAAAGCCACTAGGGAGCTGACTCTGAGAGAGAGGGGACCATTCAGCATCTATGACCAAACTCCTCCCCATACCTGTAGCTATTTCTCTTTCATTCTTTTCATCCCTTCTTTTAATTTATTTTTTAATCTTTGAGTCAATCTAGCCTCTAAGTAGTAGCCAAGGATGACCTTGAACTTCTGATGGCTTGGCCACCATCTCCCAAGGGCTAGCACTGCAGGCATATACCACCGTGCCCACTTTTATGTGGCACTAGTACTGGAGCCCAGGGCTTGGTGCATACTGGGCAAGCACTTACCAGCTTATGCTTCATTCCCAGCCCTCACACCCATTTCTCATCTCAGCATTGGACCAGGACCATCCTATGCACCGGGGTCTGGTCAAGGACAGGTATGGACTCTAAACAATGCAGGCTGAAAGGATGAATGGAGTCTGTTACTGTCCAGGCTCTGAAGCTGACTGCCTGTGTGGCTGGCTGTCTACAGTGACATGGGCTGTCCCACCCATAATCCTCTTTCCTCCGCATATAATATCCATGCCAAATGCATAGGTCTTCTAACCTCTGCATGTGTGTTAAGAAAAAAGCCCAGGAAGGCGAGTGGACATCCAAGTCAAGGCAAGAGTAAATGGAAGACTGAAGGTTTCGCTGCCTCCTGAAGCCCTCTGCGTTGCCCTGAATGACCTTGAACTTATGACCCTCCTGCCTCTACTTCCTAAGCACAGGGACTACTCGCCTTATGAAACCACATAGTCAGTGTGTTTTGTTTCATGTGTTCCTGCAAGTCTTGGTGACAGCAGTGACACTGGCAAAAAGGCAGGGCGTGGGGGAGGGGAGGGGCTGGGATAAAACGGAGCGGACCAACTGAGCAGAGCTCAGGAGCGCTGAGAACTCCACAGGAACCGCCAGTGTTGCTGGGACCTGTCCTGGGTCCTTGCGCCATCGCCTGCCTTACTGCGGTTGGCTTAGCCCCTATGCTAGATGCTTGGTTCCCAGCCTGATGCTTCTGGAAGAAGATGGACCCTTGAAACGCAAAGCTGTGCTGGGGGCCTTCCAGTCACGGAGGCCTTCCCTAGAAGAACGTTACGCAGCGACCCCCTCACTTCCTCTTCCTCTCTTTCATGTCCCAGCTTTTAGAAGAGTGTTGTTTTCCACCACGTGGTCTCCATTGAAGTCCTACACTACCCTCTCCCCACGCCCACCTTCATGCAACACCCCCCAACCTCCCACCATCACACCACAATGAACACATACCCCAGAGGTGGAATCACCCCCTATATCAGAGCGAGGAATATGCAGACCTCTATACCAGCTGCAAGAGTCCCTAGGGGGGACTCAGGGACCCAGAAAACCTCTCCAGGGCACTGGCTGTGTTTGACCCTTTGCTGCCTCCAGTGGCCACTGTTAAAACGGCACGCTCACCTCCAACCTCAGGAAAGTCCCTGAGATCATAGGTTGGCTCCTGGGAAGCTGTAAGCATTTTGACTTTCTATGCTGAGTATCGTGGGGAGGGGGAGGAGGCAGAGTCTCACAATGACCTCCACAGCTTAGGATAGGGCCTGGCTATGGAGTGGCACTTGCTGTTGGGTCAGTGAATGACTAAAGATACACTTAGCTAAAGCACTGGTCTCGGTTTAGAAGCTATGTGACCCTGGGCACAACCTTCCATGCCTCTGTGCCTTCACTGGAGTACTTATGGTGAATGGGAGACTGGATAGTGCACAGTCCAGGCTTCCTGAGTTTGAATCCTGCTTTCACTTTTTTTCTAGATGTGTGTCTAAGAGAAACTTGCTTAACTTCCCTGAAGTTTGTTATTCCTCATTGACAAAATAAGGGCGGTAATATTACTTATATATCTATGCTGGTGACTAAATGGGAACTGAAGATTATATATTATATATATATATATAATATATATATATTATATATATTATATTATATATAATTATTGATCACCTTTGACAATAATGATCATGTGAATTCACTGATAAACTGATAACATTTGCATATTATGTACTCAGTAGGACCTGGCACAGAACTGGAAATACTCTATCAATAGTAATTTGTATCTTTATGTGAGCGCACACTCTATGTTTGTGTATGCATCTATTGTGGGTGCACGTGTGTGCAGGTGCATGGTGCATGCCCACTGGATAGTTCTTGGTCACAGAACTGAAGCTCACTAATTCTGCAAGTCTGGCTGGGCAGCAATCCCCGGGGTCCTCCTGTCTCTGCCTCTCAGTACTGCGACTACACTACCACACCTGGCTTTTTGTGAGGGTGTGAGACATCTGTATGCAGATCTTTATGCAGCAAGCACATCACCTACTAAGCCTTCTCCTACTAACCATCACCTACTAACCATTATCTCTTCTTGAACACTGGCTGGCGTATGGTCCTTTGTGTGCCTTGCTGGTGAACCTGATAGGGCCCTTCCCAGAGCCCAAGCCCAGGATACAGGGCTTTTAAGAGGAGAGGTGCAGTTCCCCTTGTGACCACTGGGGGCAGCCATGAGTCACGAGTGGCTGACTTCACTGCTGAGCGCAGCTCTTGTTTTGCTCATGAGTGTGCAAGGGTTGAGGCTTCAGGCTGTAACAGAGGGCTTGCTTAGAATTTGTGAGACCCTGGGCTTGACCCTAGCACGGAGGAAAGAAACATGCCCTTGTGTGGAAGGCGGGTCTCCTCAGCAACCCCACATTCGTCCATCATCCCTCTCATCCTGTTTTCTTATCCAGAACATAGGGATGTATTTGGCTTTCAGGGATGAATGAGGACGGTCCCTGGGGTGATGAAAATATTTAATTTATCACACCTATTGCCAAAGTCATGCGATGGCTGTTAGTGTGCAGCCAAACTGCAAGGGATTTAGTCTCAGCTCCATCAGGCACTGGCTGTGTGGCTTTGGGTGAGTGACTTGACCTCTCTGTGCTGGTGACAGTACCCTTAGCCCTGAGAGGGGGGGTCTATGGTATGAAAAGCATACAAAGTGGTGTCTAATGAATGTTAAGTGCTATATAAATATTTGCCAATGTTATAGTAACATAGATCTTTTGTTCTTTAATGGTTTTGTTCTGAAAAGCCTCTGTCTTTTAAACTTCTGTTGGAAACCTCCTGACCCGCACATAACGAGACTTAGAGGAGAAGAATAATAGGCAGCCTCAATTAGGAAGAGATTTATCCTCTCGTTGCAGAAAGAATCCATCTTGGAGCCCCAGTGTGGTGGCTCATGCCTGCAATCTCACCCTTTGAGAGGTGGGGTCAAGAGGATCAGGAATTCAAGGTCATCCTAAGCTACCGGAGATCCTATTTAAAGAAAAAAGAATCTGAGCATCTCAGTACAGGTACATACCTTTAATTCCAGAACCTAAGAGGCTGAGCCCACCGGATTCCATGAGTTCAAGGCCAGCCTGGCCTACCTAGGGCCAGGCCAGTCAGAGGTACAAAAGGAGAGTTTGTCTCTAAAACGTAAACATAAAAGTAAAAGCAAAAACAACAATCGACTTGAGGGAGTTGGGCCTGGTGGTTCCTATCTGAAATCTCAGAGGGGAGAAACTGAGGCAGGAAGAAGAGGATTTCAAGGTCATTCTGGGCAAAACAGAAAGTTCAAAGCCAGCCTGGGCATGAGACCCTGCTTTGGAAAGAATGGAGCTCAGAGTAGACTGTTGTTCCTATCTGAGAGTCCAGCACTTGGGAAGTAGAGGCAGGGGGATTACCAGGGAGTGAATTCACTCGCTTGCCACCACACCTGAGAGCAACCTGAGTTGGATACAGTTTCTACGAGCTGCCCTCTGACCTTTACAAGTTCACACATGTACCCACAGGCACAACACACACACACACACACACACACCACAAGGTAATAAAAATATTTTTTAAAAAGAACGTAGCTGGGCGTGGTGGCGCACGCCTTTAATCCCAGCATTCGGGAGGCAGAGGCAGGCAGATTTCTGAGTTCGAGGCCAGCCTGGTCTACAAAGTGAGTTCCAGGACAGCCAGGGCTACACAGAGAAACCCTGTCTCAAAAAACCAAAAAAAAAAAAAAAAAGGAAGAAAAAAAAGAACGTAATGAGACCCTGTCTCAAAACAACTGAACAGTGGACACAGAGGCCAGCTATGTCCTGGGAAATGCTTTAATGCCCTGTGTTGCCCAGGGATGGGGCTCAGCCTCTGCCTCTAGACAGACTCTTTGGAAACCACTGAAGGAACAAGACCATGGCCAGGGCGTCTGGGACTCCGAGGAGACTGTCCACGGGTATGGTGAGTCTGTGACAGGCTCACAAAAGATTCCAGCTCGCAGGGCAGATGGTGAAGGGGAGTTTGGGTCAAATCCTTCACCCACCGAGAACCAGGTCTGAGCAGGGCTGGGAGAAAATCCCATCTAATCCTTCCTGCTGCACCTGTGCCCTAGAGCCCTGCTGGGATCGCCAAGGAACGGAGAGGAGAGGGGATCAACACTGTCCCCACCTGTGGCCGCGGCCACAGGGGCAGCCCAGGGCTTGCCAAAGGGCTTCAAATTCCCTCGGGAGTCCCTAGGAGACAGCAGCTGCAGAGGGACTGTGTATCTCAGGAGCGATGGCTCATTATTTAGCTTCTCCTAAGAAATTTCCTTCCCTCGCAGGAGCTGAGGTTTCACCGAGCCTGGCACAGCTCAGAGATTGGCAGTCACCTCAGCTCCCAGCAGCCTCTGGTCAGCCCAGCCAGCAGTTACCACAAGCATCACACAGTCAGGGAGGCCAAAGCCACACAGCTGAAATATTTGGCCTGAGATGGTGAGCGTCTGAGCAGGACGTGAAACTTGCTGTTTGTTTCCAGAAATGGTGTCTCTGCTTCTTACGGTGGGACGCTTCCAAAATGTCCCCATGACCCCCCACTTTGATGTATCAACACTAACATTCAGTCTTTCCCAAGGGCACAAGGGACCTCGTGAAGCATCCCATGAATAGGATAGGGAAATGGTGATGGCTACCATTGCAGACACGAGCTTCCATGGGGACACACTGGCTTTTGTTCTTTTTCAGAGCTCTCTATGGGGCACGGGGTGCAACCCTGGGAGCAGAGGCTTCTGGGATTCCTCCAGGAGGAACCAAATCTCTGCATGGGAGTGAGCTGGAAACAGGTGCTTTCCAGGTGAACCTTGAGCTGACAGCAGCCTCAGCAGGCACATTGTTTAGAACCCTAGTGGCCTGCTGAACACCCCCTCCACCCCCACTGTAGTCCATCCTCGCCCACTCCCTCCCCCCACGTGCTCTGCTGTACCTGCTCCCCACTCCCCATGCCCTATTGCTGACCACCCATGTTTTGTATTGCTATGTCTGGGATGACTTGTTACACAGCAGGAGACTAATGTGCTCCTTGTTAATAACTGCAACCCCCCCCACACACACACACACCTCCAAGAAAAATAATAAAAAAAGACAGAGATTAAGAAGCTGGCCAGAGTAGCTCACACTTCTCATCCCAACACCCAGGAGGATAAAATAGAAAGATAAGATGTTTGGGCTAGCTTCAGCTAGATAGCAAATGTTAGACAAGCTTAGCCTACACAAGACACCATTTTTAAAAAACAAACAGGGCTGGCGAGATGGCTCAGTGGGTAAGAGCACTGACTGCTCTTCCGAAGGTCCTGAGTTCAAATCCCAGCAACCACATGGTGGCTTATAACCACCCGTAATGAGATCTGACGCCCTCTTCTGGTGCATCTGAAGACAGCTACAGTGTACTTAATCTATAATAATAAATACATCTTTAAAAACAAACACACATGAAAAATTATTGGGCCAGCTAGACCCCTCTACAAACTCTCTAAGCCAATGTTCTGCTTGCTTAGATGTAAAATTAGAAAACCTTGTTCCTATGGTCACACACCAGACCGGGCACCAACACTGCAGCTAGGCCAAGTCTCCAGATTCTCTGAAGTCTTGCTGGAAGGGGAGTAAACAGGGGTTGTCAAAGCCTACATCCTTGGCAGGTTCACAGTCCATAGCATGCAGCTACGGCGCTTTGGAATTAGTATGGCCACAGTTAAACCTATTCTGTAGGGGCTTAGCAGAGGCCTTGCCTGACTGACATCTTGGGTTCAAAAACAGCACCACATAAAAACAGGTATGGAATCCCAGCATTTGGGAGGTAGAAGCAGGAGGGTCAGAAGTTCAAGGTCATCCTTGGTTACATCAGAAATCTTCGGCCAGCCTGAGCTATATGAGATCCTGCTGATAAATAGAAGGGGTGGTGGACCAAGAGCTTTCCTTGCAAGCCTGGTGACTGGAGTTCTAGCCCTAGAACTCACAAAAGGGTGGAAGGAGAAAATCAACCCCACAATCTTATCTTCTGACTTGTACATACTGGTTGTGACTTAGGCACACATACGTGCACACCACACACACACCAAAAAATAAATATTTTTTTAGTGTGTGTGTGTGTGTACGCATGCACGTGCAAGATGTGGTAGTCTGGTCTTCATGGTGAGTTCCAGAATGGCCAGAGCTAGAAATAATAATAATAATAATAATAATAATAATAATAATAATAATAATAATTTTAAGTGAAAAATAAAATCTCTGCTGCAAATGTTATGATAGAGCCGGGTGTGGTGGCGCATGCCTTTAATCCCAGCACTCGGGAAGCAGAGGCTGGCGGATTTCTGAGTTCGAGGCCAGCCTGGTCTACAGAGTGAGTTCCAGGACAGCCAGGGCCATACAGAGAAACCCTGTCTCGAAAAACAAAAAAAAAAAAAAAAAGAAAAGAAAAAGTTATGATAGAACCACCCAGAAATCTCCAAATGGACTCAAATGTGCATCTCGAAGCAACTGGTCAACGTAGTAATGCCTCCAAATAGAACCTTGCTGTGTTTCGTCCCTTAAGCCAATCAATCTCCTGTAGTAGTTTTCTGTAATCTTAGCGGAGTTCTCCTGGAAATGGAGAGGCAGTGCAAGGAACCACACCGACTTCTCTGCCCCTGGGCTCTTTGTGCTTTCTCTGGTGGCTCTCTGTCAGCCTGAGGTCAGGATCAAGAGATCCCATCTGGCCTCGGAGCCCAGACTAGTGCCGTCCCCACCCACTGGCTGGACCATGGCTCTCCCTCATCTTGCTGTCTTCTCAACTGTCGTCGGCTCTAAACACTCCAAACCATCAACCAGGTGTGCACAAGGGTCAACGGGAACCCATCGACCCAACCGCCTTCCTGAGTGAGTTCCACACCTGCCTTTCTGTTTCCCTGCAGATGCCAGGCCAGATGTGTGGGCCCCCAGGAAGGATAGAGCCAACTAAAGGCTAGGGACAGCCCCCCCCACCTGGGTCCCAAGAGGTCCTTTGCAAGTGTGAATTTCTAGGTCTCATGAGGCCCTAGTTTGAAAATAATAACAATAACAACAACAAATAAATAAATAAATAAATAAATAGGTAGGTAGGTAGGTAGGTAGGTAGGTAGGTAGGTAGGTAGGTAAATAGACAAATAAATAAATTGACCTGGATAAAATTCTTATAAAAACCTGAGTTTGAGGGGGATACCTCAAAACCCATGTTTTAAAAAATGAAGAGGTGGGAGAATCTAGGCACAAAGCACACATGTGAACCCAGTACTGAGAAAAATAGGTGGATCCCTGGGGCTCAGTGGTGTGCCAGCCTACCAGGTGAGCTCTAGGCCAGGAAGAGACTGTCTCCAATAAACACATAAAAGGAATGAATAGTGAGCAGAGTCTGAAGTCTGAAAGGTGGCATCCTACGTAGTCTGCAGCCTGCATATACACATGTCCACGGGGGTCCACTCTGGGATGTTCCTTTGTATGGGACATGTCCAGGCTCTTCCAGGCCTATGTGAGTTATCAGTTCATGGCTCCCAGATCTTGTGGATCTCCACAGAAAGGTCTCCTGAGCCCTGGATGGCTTTCTAGGGCATGGCAGGGACTGTGGTCACTCCCTGTGAAGGAGACCATAGACGTGAGCACAGGAATGTGGGCCAAGTGCTTCCCAGAACATTCCTGAAGGAAACACCTAGCAGGTGGTGTTCTGGTGGATTATGTAGCTCAGCCTTGGCTAGGAGGAGACTGTCTGAGAGGATAGGAGACTATCTGAGAGGACAGGAGACTTGGGGAAGGCCAGGCATCGTGACATTCTGATCTTTAGTGTGGGGTGTACAGACACACACACACTCTGACTTGCATGCACACACGCACACTGATCCAGGCCCTAACTTTGCTGAGTAAGGAGAGCAGTGGAAATCCCCTAGGGTTGTGACCTTTTGACGGGCCTGGGTGATTGAAATATCCCTGGGAAGTTTGTGTAAGCTTCTTCAAGGTTGTCCTGGAGAGAGCACTGGACAACGCACTTGCTTCATTATTCTTCTTCTCTTTCTTTTCCTCTTCTTCTTCTTCTTCTTCTTCTTCTTCTTCTTCTTCTTCTTCTTCTTCTTCTTCTTCTTCTTCTTCTCCTCCTCCTTCTCCTTCTCCTTCTCCTTCTTCTTCTTCTAGATTTATTTATGTATTATATGTAAGTACACTGTAGCTGTCTTCAGACACTCCAGAAGAGGGCATTAGATCTCATTACACATGGTTGTGAGCTACCATGTGGTTGTGGGATTTGAACTCAGGACCTTCGGAAGAGCAGATGGTGCTCTTAACTGCTGAGCCATCTCTCCAGCCCCCTCTCTTACTTGTTTATTCTTAAGGTTGTTGCTTTTGTTTTTAAGATTTATTTGTTTGATGTGTATAAGTGCTTTGCTTGCATGTATGTAGTATGTATGTATTATGTATTATGTATGTATGACCACATGGTTGCCTGGCACCCAGTGAGGTCAGAAGAATGCATCAGATCCCCAGAAACTAGAGTTATAGATGAATGACCATGAGGTTGCAGGGACTCAACCTGGGTCTTCTGCAAGAGCAGCCAGTGCTCTTATGTGCTGAGTCATCTCTCCAGCCCCTTGTTCTTACATTTTAAAAGTTATCAGCGTCGAAAACTAAGATAAGTACCTGGAAACCTTGGGCCCATATTCCTGTGTAGGAAGTCTATGCTCTCCTCCACAGTCCCCGCCACACCCTGTGTTACCTGGAGATACCAAAGCCAAGCAACCAGTTCTATTATCAACTCATGCTCTTGGGCTCTCTTCTCTTATCCCGGAGTTAAGGGCATGTCTCTAACAGGAATGGGAAAATAGGCATGGTGGCTCATACCTCTAATCCCAATACTCGGGCAGGAGACTCAGTGTAAGTTCAAGGAGGGCCACCCTCTGTTATATAGTGAGTGCTAGCGTAGTTAGGGCAACATAACGAGGTTTTGCATTTAAAACAAACAAACCTGGAGCGGGGGGTGGGGGGAGGAGTAGAAGGTGGACTCTAGCAGCTCATTGTATTTTAGCAACTGTGAGGAAAGTGGGCTTCCTTTTTGTTGGTTTTTTCGAGACAGGGTTTCTCTGTGTAGCTCTGGCTGCCCTGGAACTCACTCTGTAGACCAAGCTGGCCTCGAACTCAGAAATCTGCCTGCCTCTGCCTCTCAAGTGAAAGTGTGCTTCTTTGTGGAAGTGAAATCCTAAGTGGTTTTATCTTGTTGTTTTCCTAGACAGGGTTTGATACAGTAGCTTAGGCTAGCCAGGAGCGTGCTACACTATCTAGGTTGGCCTAGCATTCCTGCCTTAGTTTGCTGAACCACACTGTGTCCAGCTTTTGCAAAACATTTCACAGACAAGGTGTCCTAGGGTGCTTTCTGTTGCCGTAATAAACACCCGTGACCAAAAGCAATTTAAAGGAGGAAAGGGTTTATTTCCGGGTGTATTATTAGGTCTCAGTCCACCATTGAAGGAAGTCGGGGCCAATATGCAATGCAAGGATTGTGGGAAATCGTGGTTAGCTGGTTGCTCCCGGAGCCACCCAGGCTCAGATGGCGTCCTTATACAGCCCAGGACTGCCTGCCTAGAGATGGTTGATAAGTTATTTCTCCGTCGCTGAAGTGAATCAACTCAAGACAGTTTAGAGTATATTAAACGCAGGTTTGTTGGGAAGCTGCTCTTGGATGGGCGTGTTCACTGGTCTCAGGGAAGGAGGCCAGGGGAGTCACCACGGGAAGGGGGGGGCAGGGAAGAGGGAGGGAGAGCATCCTCAGAGAGAGAAGAGAGGACAAGCAAACAAAATGTCTGGGTTATACAGAGAAGAGCCTCTGGGGGAAGGGGTAACCCAGTACCTAAGCTGCAAAGTTCAGGATCGGGGGCAGGGCTTGAGGGATGCTGGGAGAACCTGGAGGCCAGGTCTGCCTTGGAATGTAAAATATGCACCTTAGCCCCTTGTCCCTGGGTCTGAAACCAAATAATGGTACCTCCCATCATGGATTGGGTCCTCCCACATCTGTTATTAATCGGGACAGCAGCCTACAGAGGAGCTGCGCACAGGCCGGTATGAGCCAGGCGACTCTTCAGTCGAAGTTCATTTGCTAGGGCCTCTCTAGGTTGAATCTGGTTGACAATAAAAACTGACCAGGAGTTAGGGGGAGGTCAAATCAAAAGGACATTGCCTGAATGCCCCATGAAGATCCCCCCTCAACACTTCTGGCATTCAGCTGGGTCTGTCTGTCTGTCTTCTCTCCCTCTTGTAATCTCCCACCTCCTCAAGCCCCCCAATCTCCCACCCTCTACGCCCCTACCTTACACACACACTCGAGGTGTTTCCAAGATGAGATTTCTCCAGGATCCAAGGCCTGGAAAGGGTGTTCGCCAGCTTTTCCACTTTCAGGGGTTCAGAATAAACTCGTCTATTCAGCTCCTCAATCTTGCAAAGGCAGAGGCTTGAGGGACTACTGTGGCTTGATGCTGGGCCTCTGGAAGGGCTGGGTGTTTAAGCCACAGGCAGTCTTCCTGTACTGTTGGGGACAACAGCTCTTGGCCTGCCACATGATCAGCCCTCCATGATGATCAGGGCTCTGAGTTAGGGATGGGGAGATGGGTCTTGGCACCATCCCACCAGCACAGGGAAGGCTCCCCAACTGGGCTCTTTTCCCAAAGGAGGAGGATGGAATGGAAGCTGGGAAGGCCTTGGTTATGCGCTTCTCCCATGTGCTTAGGAGAGTGGCTGAAAAAAGGTTTCAGACTCAGAGGCATGTTATTTTGTTACCGTAGCTTATTGGAGAGGTTTGCCGGTGACCTAGAGACTAACAGCTCACAGGCTGGCACGGGGAGAGCCACAGGTCATAGAATCTGGTTTGGGGTCCACGCGGCTTAGAAGGGGCAGTAGTGGTGGTGAGCTCAGGAACTCTTCACCTGGCTGTGCAACTTGGCTCCCTGCAGTCTACAGCAGGGGAAAGGCAGCCTCTGGCTCCTGGGGCTGTGGGGAAATAATTAGTCCTTCTAAAGAGCATTGTAATCTCAGATCAAAGGGGTCTCCCAGCTGCAAAGAACTTTACAGGCACATGGCCAACTCCTGGAACACCCACTCCTGGCTGCTCCAGCGGCGGTTGAACACCCTCCAAAGTACCATCTTGCCCTGAGTCTGGCTGGCTTAGTAAACCTCTGTCCCCTAAGTCTAAACCATCACTTCACCAGCCAGCACACTGGAGGGCCACGCACAGGCCTGCGGCCTTTCTTCTGACACACTCGGGCTTGAGTAAGGTGACTCTGGATCCCTGGGACACCATCACCTATCTTCCTTTCCCATCCAGAGTTTCTCTAGGAAAGGCTGGAAAGGTGTGGAGGAGCGGGACAAGAAGTCGCCTGGGGCCAGACGCATGGGGAGGGGCAGTAGGCTCCAAGGAGGAGGGGTCGTGGGCGTGGTCGAGCAGAGGGCGTGGTGTGCGGGGAGGGGCGTGCCCGGGGTGTGGCCAGAGGGTACCTCGCTAGCCCGGAAGGAGCGGGAGGAGGAGCCCCTAGGATCTGGAGTTGTTCCCACGTGAGAGGATCGCGCCGGATTCCTCTGGTGCGGCGGCCGCGGAGTGCCCGGCGCCCGGTGGGGCTGAGATCACTGGCCGGTAGCGCGTGGGCGACCTGATGCGGCGGCGGCTCCAAGGGCTGTGAGACCGGCGTCCGCCGTCGGAGCCCCGCGCGCCGCCGTGGGGCCTCGCGTCCCGGGCACACGGGATGCGGGCGGCCGATTCGGGTTCATGGGAGCGCGTCCGCCAGCTTGCGGCACACGGCCAGCCGACTCCGTCCTGCGGGCGGGACACCGGGCCCGCGCGCGTTCCGGATCCCGGAGCCTGCAAGCTATGCGCGGACACTACGGGTCCCCGGGAGCAGCCGAGAGCTGGGGCAGTCCCCGATGCAGCCGATGGCTACGGCAGCCAGCCCGGTAGGTGCTCGCGCGGTCGGGAGGGCAGCGTGGCTGCAGGCCCCGGAGTCCGGGAATCGCCGGGGCCGGGCGCGCGGGGGCGCTCGGGGCCGGGAGCTCGGAGCCGTTGGTGGCAAAGTTGTGTCCCCGATCGCCGGGTGGGTGCGGCCGGGAGGCGCACTGGAGTTTTTCAGTTTGGGAGCTGGGGTCTTGGGGTTCTTTGGCAGCATTCCTCTTCCCTTATGGAACCTCAACAGAGCTGCAGGAAGAAAGGTCAATGCCATGCCTGTCAGGGTCTTGTGACCCATGGCGCCTGCAGACTCAGCACCGGTCTGGACCCGGAGCGTGGGAAAGGGTCTATCCAGTGCATAGTTGGGACGGCCCCTCGTGAGTTCTTGAACTTAGGTGTTGGATTCTCGTGGGGCTATTTGTCTCCCTGACTCGAGCGTCCCAAAGCACTACATGGACAGAGGTCAGATCTGTTGGTCAGGGTCCTGCAAGCCAGTAGTGCCTGCTGGACACCTGGCTGGACCCGGGGCAAGATGTGAGTAAGAGACTAGTTCAGTGCAAATTTGGGGCACCCCCTACGCTGTGCCTGTAACCCATCTGGTAGCCTTACGTCCGGAAAAGACTGTCCTTTACTCTCCACTAGAATTTGCTCGAGCAAAGAGATGACTACGTTCGCACACACTTTTAACTCCAGGAGAAATTGCAGCGGTGGGAAGCTCAAGCATTGAGATCTAATTGCGTGTGCCTGGATGATCTGTCCCAAGTGGAATACAGTAGTTCTGTGTTAAAATTCGCCCAGTGGGTGCGCCCATTCCCGGCTCAGCTGTCTCCCTCCACCCGCCCCCAAGTTAAGTCATAGGTTGCGGGGAGGAACCTTTGGATCCGCCTGACTCTGAGCGAGGAAACAAATTAGATGGAGGTTTGCGGGCTTTTCCGAGAAGTCTGCCATCCTTCAGTTTGAACTTCTGAACACTTTTCCAGGAACAACGGAAGTGCACAGGATTTTTTTTTCAATTGTTATTTTTTTTTAAGTATTGAACACCTTACTGTGTTGTAGTAATTTTCGTGCAGCGTCCTGAATGAAACCCTATCTGATGATCAAGGTTGTGTTCTACCCCTGCAGATAGGGACAGAAAAATCCAGAGACTTTTCTGGATTCCAGAGAACTCCACGTAGGAGTTCTCACTGTCTTAAACCTTGGTGTTGGCATTTCAGATGAAGCCAAGGCTGACCTTGAACTCCAGATCTGCCATCCTAGGATTGGCAGAAGGCAATGGGTACCAGGCCTGCCTTCTACACTTCAGATCCCGTCTTGATGCATGGCAAAGCCTAGCTTTCTGATACCTCTTCTTGGCAGGGAGCTTCTGAGCTGGTGAACCCATAGAGTACCTGCCCAAAAAATTTCCTCTGAGAAGGATCCAGCTGATGTATACAGGCTAAGCAAGTTGTGCCATCTTTTTGAGACTCAGTTTACTCACGGTGGAAATGGGTACCCGCTAAGGATAGGATCAGTCAAAAGATGCTGTGTGTCAGCTACCTGTGTGGCACATACCTGTCATTCCAGGTACTCAGGAGGCTGAGACAGGAGGATGTTAAGTTCAAGGACTGCCTGTGCTACAAAGTAAGGTCAAGGCTACCCTGGGCATCTCAGTGTGACCCTGCCACAAAATAAAAGGTATAATAGCTCAGTGGTAGGGCACTTGCCCAGAGTATTTGAGGAACCAGATTTGTTCTCCAGTGTTAAAGAGAAAGCAGGCAGGTGAGATGGCTTGGGGGGAAATGGCTCTTGCTGCTATGCCTAACAACTTGAGTTCCATTCCCCAAGGAGAGAGTTGCCTGTATATTCCCCCACTTCCATACATACATACTCACGTACACACACACACACACACACGTTTTTGGGTTGTTTTTATAGGAAGAGAGGCGAGAGCAACTGAGAAATCACCTAACCTGTGTCACAGCAGGTGCATGACAAATACCAGTTCCGAGTTTTTCATACCTGGCATTCCTGCTGGCCTACCTGTCTCTGCCCTTTTGAACCATGTGTGTCAGGATGACTTTTGCCCCATCTGTAAAAATGCTTCAGGGAACTGAGGCCAATGTGTTGTGGCTGTGGACGCTGCTAATTATGTAAACTCCTGGAAGATGGCTGGGTGGAGATACGGCTGTTGACTTTGAGTCTAGCTGGGCTCCATTCCTGTGTTTGTGATAACAATATCCTAATGGCACGCTGCGAATGGGGAACGCCTGCCTCTCACCTCTGAGACTCGTTGTTTTCCACAGCCCCTCCCTCATTGCATGTCCCTATAGGGGTGTTGGAGATGGCCTTTCCCAACCCATGGGTGGCATTCCTGAAAGAAACAAGGTCAAGGGGCTGGTGAGATGGCTCAGTGGGTAAGAGCACTGACTGCCTTTCCAAAGGTCCTGAGTTCAAATCCCAGCAACCACACAGTGGCTCACAGCCATCCGTAATGGGATCTGACACCCTCTTCTGGTGTGTCTGAAGTCAACTACAATGAATTTATGTATAATAATAAATAAATCTTTGGGCCAGATCGAGCAGCGAGCAGAGGTCCTAAAATTCAATTTCCAACAACTACATGAAGGCTTACAACCATCTGTACAGGTACAGTGTACTCACATACATAAAATAAATAAATAAATCTTAGAGAGAGACAAGGTCATACCAGCAGGTCATCAAACAAACAAACAAACAAACAAATGCTGACCTTTCTCCAATTTGTTCATTTCTGTTTCCCTTCCTCCCTCTCATTTTCTTCTTTCTCTCTCTCCTTCTTCCCTTCCTTGACAGAGTCTTCCATAGCTTAATCAAATTTGTTATGTAGCTGAGGATAACTTTCAACTTCTGACCCTCCAGACTTAACCCTGAGCCCTGGTATTACAGGCATGCACCACTGGGGCCAGTTTTAGGTGGTGCTGGGACTCGAACCCAGGACCTCGTGCACACTAGACAAACACGAACCTTGAGCTACATCTCCAACCCCTTGTGTCCCGTCCTTTTTTACTTAAGCTTGAATGTATTTTTATTTATATGCATGTATATGTGTCTGTGCACACATATGTGGGTCCCCTCAGAGGTCAGAGGAGGGGATCAGATTGCCTGGAACTAGAGTCATGAGTGATTGTGAGCCCCCTCTGTGGGTGCTGGGAGCTCACCCTAACCCTAAGTTCTCTCAAGAACAGCTTGCACTTTTCACCGCTGAGCTGCGTTTACATCCCATGGCGTCCGTCTTCAAGGACAGAGAGTTTCAGTGATGGCTGGATCACACGGCAGCCAACACGGAAGTGGTTTCTGTTTATGGGAGTTTTCTTCTAGGAAGGAAATGGGAACTCTTTGCCTTAGAACCACAAGCAGAAGCTGTTGGGGGAAATAAACACTCCAGCCAGTCTGTTCAGCTGCCTGCTGTCCTTAGACTCTCAGCTGTTTGTACCAAGCTGGACACAATGCTTAGTTTAAAGATCTGAAGAGATGCCTTGCCGGATGCGGCAGTCTGGGAATAGACACTTTGTATCAGGATGGAAGTCTGGGCACCTTGACCTTGCCTGGAGATCCACAGACTGGTCATGCTGGGGACAGTGATAGCTCTGACCTCCAGTAAATGGACCATTACAAACCATAGCATTGGCGGCTTGTTAGTCCACGGCTCACTTCTCCCCAGTTCCCTTTGATCTCAACGTACCTGATAGACCAGTGTGCCTCTTGATGTGGGAAATCATAATCTGAGAGTGCCCGCAGAGTGAGCCAGGTGCCCACTAGGGTGTTCTTAAACTAGGAACCTGAATTGAATAGGCCCGTCAGCCATTGTCATTCATTCAGTCACAGTCTGCCCACCTGCTGAGCCAGGTGCTGTTAGAGTTGTCGAGGATATTGTAGCAAAAACAACTGCAGTCCGGTTTCCAGGGCTCTTAGGCTCCATGGGCGGAGATTTCCCATAGGCAAAAGTGTCCAAGATAGACGTGTCCGGGGACAGAAAGTGCCTTCCTTGCAGAAAAAAAAAATGGAGCTGGGAGGGAATCTGGCTGGTGAGAGTTAAGGATACCTGGTGTTAGAGAGTGTAGTCGGAGACAAGGCATACATAGGAAGGCAGTTCGGCTTTTGGGGGCCCAGACCCTAAAGCAAGAGAACATTGCTGACTGGCTGACATTTGTCTCTGTGGACTACACGCTCAGTCTACATATGAACTTGGTGGTTTGTAGTTTGTTTTTTTTTGTTTCTTTGTACTTGAGACATGATTCCCTCTGCCCCAGGCTGGCCTCAACTCACTGTGAACTCTCCCCTGAATTCCTCTTTGCTTTCACAGTGCTGGGATTGAAGCCTGGCCCAGAAGGTCTGGTTTATGCTGTATCTTTGGTACCTCTTTGTAGAATTTAGGGGTTTTTGGTTTGGTTTGGTTTGGTTTCCAGACCGGACTTTTCTGTGTAGCCTTGACTGTCCTGGGACTCACTCTGTAAACCAGGCTGGCCTCGAACTCAAGAGATCTTCCTGCCTCTGTCTCCCTGGTGCTGGGATTAGAGGCACGCACCAGCCACCACCACCCCCCATGTAAGATAAAGATTTTAAAGGACAGAAAAAAAGCCCCCTCACTCAGTCTAAAGCTCTCTCCAGAGTGAGCTGTATCCTTAACCCTAACCTCACCCTTTCCGAAATCTTTATGACATTGTTATCTTTCTTTTCCCTCTTGCTTCTTGCTGTCCCGGTTTGTAGCCAGTTAGTATCCCCCTGGGGCACCTGCTCGGTTGAGCCCTTCTCAGCACAAACTAAACAAGAAAGCTTGTCTTCAGTTGCTCTCCCAATAGCCTGGAGTAGGTGGAGTTGCCCAGGAAACCTTGTTCTTGGAAAAGTTGACAGACTTGCCTAAGGTCACACAGGCAGTGGGTAGCCGGGCCTAGGAGTGTACTGGTAGACCTCAGTCTTGGAGGAATGGAAAAATTTTGTGTTGTTCTCAAGGAAGTAGACACTTTATTAAACCTTAGGGTTTTTTTTGTTTTGTATTTTTGCCTTTTAACTCTTTTGTTTGCTTGTTTGTTTGTTTATGGGAGATTGTTTGTTTTCGAAGACAGGCTTTCTCTGTGCCACCCTGGCCATCCTGGACCAGGCTGGCCTCAAACTCAGATTTCCCTGCTTCTGCCACCATAGCCCTGCGTCTTTTACATTTTTATCTTATAAAAAGCAAAAAGTTCTCCACACTCGTGGCCTAAGCAGCACCCGCATTCCTTTATCTTTGGGCGTTAGCAGCTTTAGCAAGACATCCTTCTGCTAGGAAGAGGATGAGATAGAGTTTCCCCTCCACACCGGGACATTCTTAGCAGCCGCCCAGTAAGATCAACTGGCTTCATTTACAGCAGGGCAGGGTGGAGGTCACCAGGACCAAGGCTGTCCAGGTGATCAGGGGTATAATCCACTTTGAAGATTGTTTTCCCAGGGACCCTTGGGATGGTTCAGTGCTTTGGACAGAATCTTATCTTTGGCCAGGGCAAGTGCAGGTTTAGACATAAATATACACCGGTTAGGATTTCTGGATTCTGCTTCTTTTTTTTTTCCCATGTTCCGGTCAACCCCGCTCGCTCTGCTCGACCCCGCTCGCTCCGGCCAGCCCCACTTGCTCCCAGCCGCCCCCGTACGGCCCCCACTTGTTCCAGCCAGCCCCGCTCGCTCCGATTGGCTCCGCTTGCTCCGGTTTGGCCCTGCTCATTCTGGCCGTCCCCGTTCGGCTCCGCTCGCTCCAGACAGCCTGGCTTGCTCCGGTTGGTCTCTCCGGTCCAAGGATTCATTTCTTATTATTCTTCAGAAGTACGCTGTAGCTGACTTCAGACTCACCAGAGGAGGGCGTCAGATCTTGTTACGGGTGGTTGTAAGCCACCATGTGGTTGCTGGGATTTGAACTTATCACCTTCGGAAGAGCAGTCGGGTGCTCTTACCCGCTGAGCCATCTCACCAGCCCCTGGATTCTGCTTCTTAAAAGCTGTGTGCCATCTAATAAGTTACTGAATGTCTCAGGCCTCAGTTTACCCTTCTATAAAGCAGGGCAAGCTTTTGCCCACTTGAGAGTTGGAGCTTGAACGGGAGTCTAATTACTGCCCTGTTACCTGTGTTGCTATTGGTACTACCAGGGGACAAGGAAATGCTCAGGGTCTGAAAGGACTTGAAGTGCGTAGAGCTATGTGTGACATGCCACCTATATCACTGTAATCGTGGCTGTTGAGGGTTTTGGGTTTTTTGGCTTTTTGTTTGTTTGTTTTGGTTGTGTGATAGTCTCATGTAGCCCAGGCTTGCCTAGCTAGTACTCTGTGTGCAGCCAAGCTTAGCCTTGAACTTTGATCTCCTGCCTCTTTCCACCCTCCCCCTGTTGCTGGGATTCCCAGTGTGCCTTACCAGGCCGGTGTATATTGGGATTTGGTCAAGCAGGTGTCTCAGAAGGACTGGCTACTGCTTTGACCTTGTGAGTCACTGGGGATTCTCCACGGTGGTTGCCAAACACCCTTGATAGTCTCAGTAACATTCCAGCTTGAGTTACCTGGTCCGTTTGTCACTCAGTCTGCTGGAAGAGGGTTTACGCTTCTTTTAATCATCTCAAGGGAAGCAAAACCTACCACCCCGGGGTCTGCCTCTGTCATCATAATAGGATAAGTTGTCAAAAATGGTGCATTAGGTGGATTTGCAAGCAGACACGTTTTTGCCCCAGCAGATAAGCCAGCACATCATTAAAGCTGGCCAAAGCAGTCACCAAGGAGCCCTGTGTTGGCTTTGAGTCACTAAGGGCTTAAACACTCCAGAGAGGGGAGCCAGGCTGGGGAGGTGTGCATGGCTGTGTGCATGTGCGCGTGTGTCGTTATTTTAATGGAGTTACTCTCAGTAAAGGCGTTGGATGTCATGTGTATCAGATGAGTAACTTCCAGGGAGGGGGAACGTCGGGGTCACCACCAATTTCCAAGGACCACTTCCTCTGCAGTCCCTGTGCGAGCCTTCGCGGTGGTAGAGACTTCAGGCTTTCTCTAGTCTGCTGCTTGGATGCTTTCAAAAGAGGCCAGATGGAGGAGGACTCTGCTCAGGGTGATTCCTCTCAGCTCCTGCCCAATACCCACGGCCCTGCAGACGCTGTAGAAACCCCTGATCTGGAAGGAATTCCCAGCCAGGTGGGAACTGCAGGTATGTGAGACCTGATGTCTCAGCCCTGGCATGGAGACACTGAATCCTGGCTGTGGAGAGGGAGCAGGGAGGGCAGTGTGGTATCCGTCCCCAGGGTGCATGCTGGATTTTCGGGAATATGCCAGGGAACACCCACCACCTGGCACCTGGCGGTCGATTTGCAGGTGCCTGGATTAGGAAGGTGGCACAGGCTAGTTTGGGCGGTAACTTTATCTCAGGCATTGAATGTGTTTCATGCCTTTTAGTTGTGTAGAAGCTCCAGAAGGCTCTCCCTGGAGAATGACAAAGATGCAAACAACAGCCCAGTCTCCTGGGAGCTCTGTTCCCACACCTACCTACACAGCCATGGCACCGGGCTCCTAACTTTGAAACCCTGTGCACCCAGGCAGGGAGGAATGTGCCCTTTCCTTAGGACAAGGAAGAATGTGTTCTCTCCTTAGGGCAGGGCCTGCTAATGCCAAGCTCATTCGCTGAGGGCCAGCTGAGATTCAAGTTTTTGTTCTGACACATGCGCTTGGGTCTGTTGATTCCCATGGCATTCTCCCCATCTTACAGATGAAGCCATTGAGGCCTACAGAAGTTATTGGATACTAAGTCTCTGTTCCAGGTTGCCTTCTGTCTGCAGGATCCTTGCTAGTTTGGCCCACAGCAGAAATTAAGATCCTGGAAACCAAGGGCTTTTCTTTCTGTCTTTCTGGTGTTTGTTTGTTTGTTTGTTTGTTTGTTTTTCAAGACAGGGTTTCTCTGTGTAGCCCTGGCTGTCCTGGAACTCACTCTCTAGACCAGACTGGCCTCAAACTCTGAAATCCACCTACCTCTGCCTCTGCCTCTGCCTCTGCCTCTGCCTCTGCCTTCCAAGTGCTGGAATTAAAGGCGTGCCACCACTGCCTGGCTGTCTTTCTGTTTTTAATTTTAGCTTTGTTTCCTTTTTGAGACAGGGTCTCAAGTAGCTCAGGCTGACTTTGAACTTGGTTATGACAGAGGATGACCTTGAGGTCTTGGACCTCCTACCGTCCATCTCTCAAGTGCTGGAACTGTACGCTTATACTGGTGTGTGTGTGTGTGTGTGTGTGTGTGTGTGTGTGTGTGTGTGTATGAGAGAGAGAGAGAGAGAGAGAGAGAGAGGGGGGGAGAGGGAGAGGTCTCTCACTAGACTAGACAGGTCTCTCACACTTAGCCCTCCTGCCTCAGCCTCCCAAGTGCTGAGATAACAGGTGTGAGCTGTTGAACCCAGCCTATGGGCTCTTCTTTCAGGCATGTAGTTTCCAGAGCTGTTCCTACCTCTGTATCCTTGAAAGAATCCACCCATAATCCTCCCTGCCACCTCCGCTGCTGGAATCTCACTAGGTAGTTGATCCACACCGGGAGAGTGTCCCGTCCCCATCCGCCCTTGCTGTTTGAGAACCCAGAATGCAGACCCTTGCATGGGAAACCCAAGCAGAGCTGAGTAAATGTGTGGTGTGGACACTGAAGCCTGGGAAGAGGACAGACACTTGGACGCCATGACTGGTGGTTTTCAGGGTCAGATGGGTCCTGATGAAAGTCATATGAGGCCCTTGGGGTATAGTCTTCCTCCCTCTTCATTGGGATATAGTCTTCCTCCCTCTACATTGACCTCCCAGGAGTCTGAGGTGCTGAGCTGGATCCCCGTAGTCTGGGGTGCTGGCTACCATGGAGAGTTTGTATTGTTTATTTTTTAGCCATGGCTCTTCTAGGCTGGTTGAGAAGTAACCTTGTAGCAATAACAACAACAACAATAATAACAATATTTTTCTCCTTCCCTTTGCCCCTTTTCCTCCTCCTCTTCTTCCTCCTCCTCTTCCTCTTCTTCCTATTCTTCCTCGTCCTTCTGATACTCTTCTTCTTTTGAGATAGGGTCTCCATATGTAGCCTTGGCTGACCTGGAACTTTCTCTGTAGATCATGCTGGCATCGAACTTACCTAGACAGTAGAGTGCTCGACTACACTGGCATGCACTCCCACACCAACAAGCGAGGGCTAAGTGTTTAAGATTTAAAGCTCTGAGTATTTTTGTTGTTGTGATAGATCCCTTTTGAAACGGGCTCTTATTTTAGGCTGGCCTTAAACTTCTAACCCTCCTGCTTTCACCTCCCAATTTGGAGGATTACAGGCATGTGCTGTCCTGTTGTGTTTGTTTGCTGTTGCCTTATGCTCTGCTGGGGATGCAGCCCATGGTCCCCGTGCATGCTGGGCAGGCACTCTACCAGCAGAGTTACATTCCAGCCCAACACTTTGACACAGGATTCCATCGTCCAGACTTTGAAAACTTGCCCTTCGCCTTTTTGGGGGGTGGGGTTGGTTTTGGAGGCCATACCATGCATTCTGGCTTCCCTGCAACATCAATGTCATTATCAGCAGTCTTTCTATCTCCCAAGGGGTGTCAAAAATGGACACAGCCTGGTTAAACTCATGACTAGTTTAATAGCAGTCTTTCTATCTCCCAAGGGGTGTCAAAAATGGACACAGCCTGGTTAAACTCATGACTAGTTTAATCCCCTCCCCACTCCGATTTCATCCATGCTATGGCTTCTGTTCTTAGACTCTCCTAGATGGACCACACTGATCTGTGCTTGGTCTTGTGAGCTCACGAGCCCCTGCTGTAGTAAGACAGACAGCAGGGTGTTCAGCTGCCCTATTTGCCCCCCCCCACGGGGGGGGGGGCGGGAGCAGCCCACAGTATTCTCCTGCCTTTTGTTCAAACCGCTGTCCCTGGCTGTCGAGCCAGTGCCTGGCTGGGTGCTAAGGAGACAGAGGAAGCCAGCTCTTGTCTGTGATTCATCCATTCTTAAGTTCTTCTGGTCCCCAAAGCCACCGGTGGAGCCTGTTTTTCCAGCCTTTCCAAGCCCAGCCTCCGCCCTCCCTATCCGACGTCCCTTTGGACGCCTTTGTAGCTGGTGCTGGGACTCTGTGGAAGCAGACTTGTTTAGCTACGCTCCTGTCCAAGTTTCTTCCAGCCCTCACATTCTTCTCTGCCTTGGGGAGGACCACCCTGATGGCTTTTTCCTTTACGTCCTTGGGAACTTTCTCTGTACCCTTGGGGGTCAGGGACTTAGGTGTTGACTGGTGGACACACCCTGTTTTGGACCCTCTGCATGCTGAGCTCCTAACTGAGTCGATTTAAGTAAATTCTGTGGTCCAGGCTGGTGCTGGGCGCCCTCAACTCCTTCTTTTGCAGGTTTAACATTTACCTTTGTTTATTTACAAGTGCGAAGGCCCATGGATACCTTTTGGGAATGGCTTTTGCCTTCAACCATGTGCGTCCCTGGGACAGAACTCAGGTTTCCACGATTGGAGAGGATTGTTGTAGCCACCAGACCAAATCTCAAAAACTGTTACTTTGTTGAAACAAAGACTTGCCCTGTAGCCTAGGCTCACCTTTAACTCCAGATCTTTCTGCAACTACCTCCCAAGTGCCAAGATTGCAGGTTGTGTCAGCCTGTTTGGCTGTGCAGTTTAGCCTCTTTAAGGGGGCGGGGACAACTTGGGTTCTTATCACCTCTTAGCCTTGGTGTTTTATTTGTGACTGCCTAGCTTTGGGTCTCCCTAGAATAGAAAGGTGGCCTGGGTTTCACCGGGAGGCAGGGCGTTCTCCAGAGCCCAGGGCACCAGGCAAGGCCCTGTAATGTCTCCTTGGGGCATCAGCCCGGGGCCATGATTTGGTCATGTTTGCTTCAACTCTGTGCCAGGCTACCTCGCCCTGGGTGCCAGTTGTGACCTCTCTGTCTCCTTTCAGCTTAAGCATAAGGGGATGGGTTTCTGGGGTTTGTGACTCTATAACCACCCATTGTACACACCATGGATACTTCTTGTGTCTGTGGGAGTACTAGAATTTGGCCTGGGCTGGGAGTCATTGCTGATTTAGGGCAGCCTTCTGTGGGGCAGATTCCCGCAGCATTCCGTTAAAGTCCCCAAAGTTCAGGTAGGCAGGCATCTCCATCTACATCTTCCTTGGGCTCCTGTGAGGTCCTTCTGCTACTCTGGCAGCTGAGAAAGAGACACGCTGGCATTCTGGATGCTCCCTGTCAAAGGCAGAAGCCTCAAAGGCAGAAGCTCGCTCTGGCTTCTGGAGCAGACATAAGGCTATGCCTACAGTACGCTCTTCCTCTTGGGTTTCTTCAGGTGTGGGTACGAGTGTCTGCCCCGTGGGAATGATCTAGAGGGGACCCTCCCTTTATAGTGTTCATAACAAACCCTGCTTTTTGGAAGAGTTTATTCTGAGCCACATGGGAGTGCCCTGAGTGGGGCTCCATTTCCAAAGGACATTCGTGAACTTGCTGTAGCCCCAGAACAAAAGGAAGTCATTAATCATTCCAAGTACCAAATCCATGCATGGGACATCAAGAAGGCAGGTGACAACAGCGCAAAGACTCAGAGATGCTCTCTGCTGGCATACTTAGCTTCAAGGTTGGTGGAAGCTAGGGTCTAAGTCAATACATTCCAAACACCCTACCTCACAGTCGTCATGAGCCTGGGAGGTCAGAGCCATGCTGTGTAAATGGCTCCTTAAGGTACCAAGAGATGTATAAGATAATTTTAGCTCTTGACCTGCAACATTCCCCCTCTCTCAGGCACAAGTTCTAGTCGGTTTTAACCAGCCCTTCAGAGAAGGAACTTCAGTGCATAGTAGAGGAAACTAAGGCAGACACCATGGGACAGATGTCTGACAGAACTTTGAAAAGCCTCTTGGGGATTGGAGAGCCAAGCTGTAGTGCATTTAGCTAATTTGTAATCGGCCACTTGTGACTGGTGGCCACTATTTCAGATGCAGTCGGGGCTCCCAAAATGTTTCTATAGCTTATAAAAGTGTAAGATGTTTCTTTTGCTGGGGCCATCCCCTAAGGCATGACTACTGGACCATCTGTCTGACTCACCTGGGAACATGTTATCTTTAAATATCATTTTCTAGGCCCTGTACCTGACCGACCCAGATAGGGAAAAAACAAAAACAAAAATCTAAAAATGAACTATTGAGTAGGACATTTTAAAGATTAATTTTATTATATTTTAGTGCGCACGTGTGTGTGTGTGTGTGTGTGTGTGTATGTACTTGTGTGTGGGTACCTGTCGGGGCCAGTAGAGATAGCATATCCCCTGGAGTTATAGGCTATTAAATCTTGACTGAATATGATATGCTATGGGAAGCAGAGGATCCTCAGGGTTTTTCTGAGTTAATCGATATTTTTATTTCATAATTTAACCATTGTACTAAGAATGTTCCTTCCCACAACCACATAGTACAAATTGGCAAAAATATGCGTAGGGCCATCTCACTGATTGTTGGGATTTCTATCCTAATCCCAAGCCAAGATTTATTGAACGAGTTTTACAGAGCTGGAGTCAGCATCTCAAATAGCAGTTTTTTGGAACAAACATTCTAACAACACAATCCAAAAATATGCTAATTTGATGTACATTGAAACATGCAGGGAAGAAAATACCAAGAGGCTTTGTTTTCCATAATTAAACTGTTCATGTTTCTGTAAGAGCAGAAAGTTCTGTATAGCCACGAAAAACACACAAGTCCTGGATCCGAGCCGAGGTGTTCCAGACGTTTCCATTGGCAGTGCATGGCGTGAGGGCATGCGGGCATACACAGGGCAGTATGCATGTTGTGTGACCACAACTGAGGCCACAGTGAAGTCGCAGGACACAGCACAGGTGTGTGTTGCTAGAAACACCCTGGGCTCATCATAGTTTTGAACTCGGATTACTTTTGTGTGCTCAGAAACCTTTTACTGTTGACAGATTATTCATGATACTCACATTCAGGACCCGTAGGTTAGGAAGCTGTGGTGCTACGGAGAACCATGTGTGCATAAGGAGTGGCCTGTGCCATCTGTTCCTTGCAGTGGCAGTGTGGACCTGACTGGTCTTTGGTTTGCAGATTTCGTTTTGTTTTGCGGAGTCAGGGTCTTTTATGTAGCTCTGCCTGGCCTGGTGCTGTCTAGACCAGGCTAACCTAGAACTCGCTGAGGTCTCTCTGACTCTGCCTTCTTTCCAAGTGCTGGCAATAAATGCTATCACACCCAGCCTTGAAGTTTTGTTTGTTTTTGTTTGTTCCTTTGTTTCTTTGACTTCTAGATAAGGACAGTTCCTCTAGGGCAGAGGCGGCCTCCTCCTCTGGGTCCCTTTGCCTTCTATGAATCACTCTCTTCTCCCCACCCTGTCTTCAGTGAGCGATTCAACTGTTGACACCTCTCAGGTTCCCTGAAACATTGTCTGCTTTTCTCCTTCCTCTCTTTGGTCACTGCTATCGTGAGTGGGCTTACACTAGACCCCTCGATCTGCTGTTGGCTCTTTGCCTGTGGGTTTGGTCCAGTTGACTTGATATGCCACCCAGTCCAGAGTACCTACCAATCCAGTAAAGTCCCAGGTGAATCCTTTCTGTGATGTCCCTGTTGCCACCCTACCCTCCTGGTACTTCCTGGGACAGCTGAACACACTGCTTTGGGCTGGGGGTGGAGTGGGGTTGCTCCCTCTCCATCTCAGAAGCATTAACCCTTTATAGACACGTATGCAGGGGAAATGCTAGATAAGAAAATACATAGCTCTCTTCAGAGTCTGAGGGCCGCCCGGGCTCTGGGGTGTCTCATAGATTGAGTTATCTGCTTGTCCCAAGAGTCACTTGGCTTCTTGAATGCATCAAGCCTTGCTCTAGGTCAGGCACAGAGGCAGACCAAAGTTGACACTGCATTTCTTGACCACAACTGACTTGGTAGGTGGCAGTTCTCACCAGCCTGGTTGATGCTCGGCTTGCAATGCCAGGAGGGACTGGCTGGACCAGTGACTGGAGTTGCTTTCTCTTCTCTCTCTCTCTCTCTCTCTCTCTATCTCTATCTCTATCTCTATCTCTATCTCTATCTCTTTCCCATCCTTAGTGATAGTTAGTGATAGTATAAACATCTCTCATCTAGGCCACTTTGAAAACCCCAGCCAGCTGTGCTATATTGTGTGCAGGAATGTATGTGTGTGCGTGCATGCGCGTGCGTGCGTGTGTGAGTGTGTGTGTGTGTGTTGTTTTGTTATGACCTCCACCCCTGTCAGTCTTGTGAGCTCAGGGAACATGCCTCCATCTTCCTCCACTCAGGCAGCCACCAGGAATGTGCATTGCAGGTATCAGGAGGGAGGTCAGCAGCCAAGGCCCGGACAGTCTGTGGTATATGTATATGGTTTAAAGCTAAGGACAGGCTGTGGTATATGTATAGGGTTTAAAGCTAACAAAATGAGCTGCACAAAAGCCTTCAGTTCAGCTGAAAGAGAGCGGGGCCGAGGAAGGCTGATACACAGGCGTGTAGCATGCAGGGCCTGCTCGAAGCTTTGCCTCCAGACCTCTGTTTTCTGAGTCTGACTTTTCAGTGCCCAAGCTCTCAGGCCCCGGCCCTACCCCCACCCCCACCTGGCCACATCCAATGCTGGTCCCCTTCACTTCCAGCTTCCTTTTCTTGAGGTCAGACACTTCTCCATGATCATCCAGTGACCAAGCCTTGGCAGCTTCAGTTTCCCAGGGGAGACATGCGGCAGGCTTGCAAGGAACACCCAGGGAAGCCCTGTCTTGACCCCTCTACGCCGGCAGCTTGCGCCAGGGTGACTGTCATTGCGTGTGCATTTCTTGGGCTTCTAGAATGAGTTGAAGCTACCCTAGCTGCTGGAGCCTGCAGTCTCTGAATTCCACCAGCAGCACTCCAGAAGGCTCTAGCATAAAGGTGTTGAGCCACAAGAGCTCCTGGTCTGGGGTGGCCAGCAGGATCACGCTGGGTAAATCATATATAGATAGCCCTTGCCTTGCTAGTTCAGGTACACAGTACCAGGCCTTGTGCTCTGCATTCTGTCGAGCTGGCTGTGAGCTGGGTGGGAGTGGGGGTGGAAAGCCACCCGGTGCTTCCATCTACATTTTTCAAATACTTTCCCGCTCTGCTCTCCCAAGAAGGCAGCTTTCAGCTTAGAAGAAGCTTGACCTTTGAACTGTTAGGGGAGCCAGACAGACAAGGTCTGGGGTGGGGAGGATGGGACATATTATTGGGATGTCAGCTCCAGGCAGGAGTGAGACACAGTCCCTGGTCATAAATTGGAGAATACCAGGAGAGGGTTCCTGTGTGGAACCCTATATTAGTACTGCCAGGAACAGCCAGCCCCTGGCTACTGGGAGCCCTACTCTGAAAGATCTGTCAGCAAAGAATGTTCTACCTGAAGCTTGGAGAAGGTTCCAGAAGCTCTCAGGAACGGTGCTGCCAGGCAAGAGGAGAACCAGAAGATGATATAGCTCTCAAGGAAAGAGGAGAAGGGCGGATATCCCAGCTATGTGTACTGGTCTCACACAGTAGGCCATGATGTAGAGACTAATTCAGTCTCTTATTAACCTTGTAAGGCAGATGGAGGCACAGAGCCTTAGAGAGGCAGGGTGATTTGCTGGGAACCCCTTATTTTAAAGATTTATTTATATATTTATTTTATGTATGTGAGTACGCTGTCACTGTCTTCAGATACTTAGAACACCTTAATACATGAATTTGAGTATGGGGGACATAATTTGGTCCATATTATTTTTCTTGGTGTATCTGACTCCAAGATGGTTGTGAGCCACCATGTGGTTGCTGGAAATTGAACTCAGGACCTCTGGAAGAGCAGTCAGTGTTCTTACCTGCTGAGCTATCTCTCCAGCCTTTGCTGGGACTCTTGATGGGTGAAAGAGACTCCACCCCAATCCATCTTTAGAGTTGGAGCCTGCTTCCCACCACACTCGCTCTGCAGAGGCGCTCAAAGCTAGAAGTCACACAGGAAGCTCTGTGGTGGGGTCAGGTTTCTGGAGACTGCCCCTCTCCCCATTGCTTTTCCCTCTTTCCCAAGCACCCCACATTCCTCTGGATCTTGACTATATGGTGGGACTCATGCAGCTCTAACTGGCTTTGAATTCTCTATATAGCTCAGGATGACCATGAACTCCTGATCCCCTGGCCACCTCCTCAGTGCTAGGATGATAGGCGTATTTCACCATGCTGGAGATCGAAATCAGGCCCTCGTGCCTCTAAAAAATGGGTGCTCACTCTATCAAGCAAGCTACACCTCCAGCCCAGCCAAATAAAGCATCTGAAACATTAGCTTCCTTTACGTCTAGTCCGAAGGATGTGACTTCCAGGAAGGAGGGGGGCAGTGATAGGGTCCCCATTGGTTCCCCCATTTTGAAGTTTGCAGAAGTTGATAACAGAGGTCTCTAGAGATGGGTCAGGCCACTTTGGAATTGATGCTCACAGTCATGACAGGGGTCCTGGGAAGATGAGGATGGATAGTGCAGCCTGGAGAGGCTTGGGTGTACCCAGGAGGCTGTATGCTGGAATGGACAGGAGGGGGTGGAGGACCAGCTTCAGGCCAGGCTGCACCACCCACCCTGTATGGCTAGGCTGAGTCACCATGTCTCCTTCTAATGAGAACAATAAAACACACTACTAGGTTGAGATAATAAACATAATAGATGTGAGGGCACTTTGAAGACCAAGTTAAAGGCCGCCGTATATCGGGACTGAGTAGTTTAGTCTGGGCCCTTTGCAGAGTCCCCTGGGTGCCAGGACACCATCTTGTCCTGTGCAGTACAGGCAGCCTTTCAGTCGTCTTGAGGCTGGTCTACATCTCAGGCTTCGTTTGCAGTTTTATTTACTAGGACTGGGTGTTGAGGTGGCCCATCTCAGAACCAGAATAGCACCCCAAGATGTAGTGGTGTGTGGGAGTCGGGGTGGGGAACATTCTGGCAGCCAGGTGAACAAGACCCAAGACCTACACTAACCGGACTGTACTCTTGGGCTAGGTTTTCATTCTTCGTGCCTAAATTTCCTCACTGAAGGAGTCTTGACCCTGCAATTCTCCTGCCTCCACCTCTCCTGCTGGAATTGTAGTCACACTTTTCCATACCCAGTTTATGCAGTGTGCAGAAGACTGAACCCAAGTCTTTGTGCATGGTGAACGGGTTCACTGCGCCAGTCTGAGACTGGAAGTGTCCCTGGCTGTCTGCCTAGCAGAGAGCCCTGGAGCCACAAAACTCCTAGGAGACTCAGAGCTTCCCAGGTCCTCTACCCTTCCTGGGCTGTAGATGTTAAAATCCAGACCTGCTGGGTACCAGTAGGATTCCCCAGAGCCTGTCCGCCTCAGCAGCAGGGCCTGCTTCTTCTCAACCCAACGTAATTTTTCAATTAACTTGATTGGCTAGAGACCCAGGCACCCTGGAGTGTGGGAAACAGACCCAGGCCGGAAGTGGCCCCTCTCCTCTGGCTGGACTGGGATTCCAGAGGGAAGATCTTATTTCATGCGGGGGACACCAGGATGTGATCTGGTGCCCTCTCTGAGATATCCCAGATGGCGCCTTCTGGGAATCCCAGCCACTTGACTCTGGGGGAGGCTGCCCTCCTTCCCCATCCCAATCCTCACTCAATGAGACCAGTTTCTCATAAGTGACTTTACTGTTGCACAGTTTATAAAGTTAGCCCTGCCGGTTTTCATAAGCGAAATATTTAAAATATGCAGAGCGTATTTTATTCCCTCCTGAAGCAGCTGTTCAGTCAGGCAGTAGGATAACAAGGAGGGGGTTACATGGGTTTGAGGTGCCTGCCAGAGCTTTTGAGCCCTGTATTCCTGATAGTCTCCTTCGGGGTTGGGGACGAGTGTCTGCTGTGGTCACACTACCTGAGGCAATCTCACCATCTTTCGCACTCTGCCTACAGGTTCTGCAGACCCTAGTTGGTCCAGTCATCTGGCTGGCTACCTGTGTTCCCTGAGGGCTGATACTGTACTAGGTTGTTTGGAGAGAGAATTATCATGTCAGCCCCGGAGGCCCACTGTGACACCTATTCTCCATACAAGGGGGAAAAGGTGACACGCCAGGGTCAAAGAACTGAAATTAGTGTGTCTGTGCGCTTATGCAGTCCCCGCAGAGGCCAGAATAGAGCATCAGATCCCTGGAGCTGGAGTTGTGGGTGGCTCGGAGCCGCCTGGGGTCATTCAGAAGAGAAGCACATACTCTTAACCCCTGAGCCATCTCTCCTGAAAGAGTCAAGATTTGAACAAGGGAGCTGACTTCAGAATCGGGACTTATCCTGGCCACTATGGTCAGGGGACCAAGGGGAAAGAGTCACATGTCACAGGGCAGCAGGAATTACCCAGTATTTTTCTCAGTGGCCCCTCTGATTCTGTTGACTTGTTCAGACCAGTCTGGACTTGACTTTAGTGTTTGCCTTAGGTGGGATCTACTGAAGAAGGCATTTCAACTCTGCCACCCCTGTGTGATGGCGGCCCCCGGGGAGCCTACCCAGAGCCTGGTGCTCACTTCCCTATGTGCGATGACTATGTCCCCCTGGGTGGTCATTCACATCTGTCCTGGGCAGACTTGACATTCGCTGATGTATTTGACCTTGAGTTGACATTTGAGATTGGCATAGACTCCACAAGTCCAAGCTCATTTTCTAGCCTGACCCCCAGTTTGATCCATTCCAGTCAAGGTAATGGATCCATCGAAACCCTTCCTCCGGGTCTCAGTTTGTCTGTCTGTCTGTCCAATAGGAATGGAAGCCTGGCTTATGCACCCAGAGCTCCTCAGTGCTAGTCAGAATGAACCCGCTCTGACGGTGGCAGGGTGGGGTGTGACTTCGTCTCTGCAGCAGCAAGCCAGGGCGGGCTGACCTGGCTCCGGTGGGGGGTCCGGTTTGCCGTGAGCTGTGTGTGTTGAAGGCCTGGACCACTGCATGGTGGGGTGACAGGTGACAAGTGTCTCCTCTGCTGCATCCTTCCCATAGTTCCATCGGGTTTTCTTTGGTGGGAAGTGGACAGAAGAAAAGAAGGGAGTGTGTCTGTCTCTCCCTCTGGGTAGTCGGCCTGCTTGAAGCTTCCGCTGGGCTGGCCGGATGGGTGAGTGGGTAAAGAACACATACCTGGGAGCAGCTTCAGAGAACTGGCTCTATTTATTGGGGGAAACAAAAGCTATTTAAACCTTTGTGGGGGGGTCAGTAGGAACTACTGGGGTGGGTGTACATTGGCTGGGGATGCCTCATTTGCATGAGGAGGAATCCCAGGTGCTCCGGAAATGACCTTATAATGGAAAAAGATGTTTAACCTACATGACTTCCTCTGGTAAGGCAAAGGTGAGGGACACAGGGCTCTGTATGCAGGGTCATGCAGGCCCAGGGTAGGAGGACAGCGACCTCACTCTTCTCCATCTCAGGAGAAGATACCTAGGGTTTGGACATGCCTTCACCCCATTCTTGCTCCTTCTGGTCCTGTAGCTCTCTGGCTCCACAAGAAAGGGGAGCAGGCAGGACCATCTCGTGACTTGTGTGCCACTACTCCAACCCCATGCACACCTCCTTTCTAGAGACTGACTTTGGGAGGGAAGAAGGTCACTCAAAGAGAAGCCCACTTTGAGGTCTGTCCCCTCTGGTCAGCCTCTTGGTATTTCACAGGGTGCCATTTAGGAAAGGGGCTTGGTTTTGAGCTTTGGAATCTGACGAACTTTTGAACTGGGGTGCGCCTGAGCCATTAGAACTGGCTCTGTGACCTTGAACTAGCCAACCAACCTGCCCAAGCTCTGCACCTGCAAATTGGGCCTAGCTTGTTTTTTTGCAGCGCTGGGGATGGAACACAGGACCTCTCAGACAGGCTAGCCGGGCTTTGCTACACTGCCACGCCCTCAACCGTTTGCCTGTGCTGATTGGTCCAAGGTCTGCCACTGAGTCACGCCCTCAGCTTTTGTGTGTGCTGATTGGTCCAAGCTCATGCCCTCAGCCTTTGTGTCTGGATTGGAACAAATGCTGCTTGCTGCCCAACTCATCTGCATGCGGTTGATGGGGGACTCTTGATCCAAGCTTAGTGTCAGCCTCTGGGTGAATACCCAACCCAGGCTGTGAACTCAAGAGTTGTGCCGTTGGTACTCCTGCGGGTAGCAGAAGAGGAGCAAGGCCCATGGGGGCAGCAGGAGGCTGATCCCTGGGGACAAAGAGCAGTGGGAACAGAAGTAGTTGCGGAGGGGAAGCTCATAGCTCTTAAGCAAGTAAAATCGATATCACTTGTGTTTTAGCTTGGAGGGCTTGGCACGCAGCAGGTAGCCTTCATGTTTGCAGGGGGTGAGGGCTCCTCCAAAACTGGCAGAATCAATTTGCTAGGATTCTCTTCCTCAGAACACTTGGCTCAGGCTAGCAAGAACATTAAAGTGAGGGTTCACTCCGTAAGTGAGAATTAAGGCGTGGTGTGAGTTACCTTGGCTACACAGTGTTCATGGTGGTAAGGAGGGCTGCCAGCAGCCCCAGAGCACCTGGAGTCTGAGGATGAACTCTGAGTGGGCCAGCTTAGGTCACGTGCCTTTCCTTGAAACAATCACAGTGGTCAGGGTGAGTCGGCATTAGTAGTCAAGAACCTGTTTCCATTTTGTGAAGGACAGGGATGGAGGGACAGGGGAGGGTCCCAAGAGGTGTTTCAAAGCCCCGTGGGGATGCTGTGTCAAAAATGAAAAGGGGATCTGGAAACATGGCTATGAAGGTAAATGCTTGCCACATACGCATGAGAACCCGAGTTCAGATCCCCAGAACCCAAGCAAAGACGTGTGTCTTTAATCCCAATGCTCCTAAGAAAGATAGGTATAAACAGGAGAATTCCAGAAGCTCATAGGCCAGCAAGCCCAGCACATACTATGTTGAACACAAAGAGATCCCATCTGAAAAAAGGCGAAAATCAAGGACTGGCACTTAGGGTTATCCTCTGACTTATACTTATGTGTGCTATAAATAGCCCATATAAGTATATATGTATAACTATATATGTATGCCGAAAGCTCATATAAGTACACATTCATGCATGAACACACATACACAAAATAATAAAATGTGAAGGGAGTCCCAATTCAGAGATGCCCGCCCGGATTTGGCTCTCACCAGAGCCTAATCCAGGGATGCGAAGAAACTGGGAAGGAATGGTGGGCGGAGCCAGCCTCTCATCAGAAGCAGTGGCATTGTGTCATAAGCTCTGACTCCTTGTGCCAAGAGCCTAGGGTAACCCTGTGAGCCTGTCACATAAGCCGTAGTTAGCTTGATGCTGCTTATGAGAGCCAAAACAATGTTTGCACAGAGGACTGGAGGAGGTGGCCATCCTGCCCAACCAAACACATGATAGCAGCTGGCTCCTCAGAGCCATCAAAAGCCCAAGCCCCAGCTTGGAGGCTGTAGCATTAGTACTGGTTAGTACTGGTTAGCACTGGTTATCTGTTCAAGATTCATTCATTTCCTCCCCTCCATAGCCAGACTGTGTAGTCACCGGCTACCACCCCCCCATCCTCCACTCCCAACCCCTGACTCCGCCAAGCCTGACCGTGTATTTGATGCTGGAACCTTCCAGTGAGGGATGTGTGCAGCTTCAAGATGCCCAGGTCTCTGGCAGACCAGGGAGACCCATGGTTCCAGGTGACAGTCCTCAGATTAAATTTGAGTCAGTCCTTACACTCAGACTTCATACAGTCTCCTTCTCAGGGCAGGGCTTTTGACTGCAGCACCAGAGCATAGGCCATAGTCCCTGCACAGCCCCGTCCCAGAAGAAAGTTGGAGCTCTGAGATATTGAATATACAGCTCAGCTTCACCCCCCCTCCGGGGGGGGGGGGTAGGGGTGCGGAGCCATGGCCTCTGAGACAGCAAGATGGCGGGCCATTAGCCCAGGGTCCTCACAGGAGCAGTTTAATTATGCAGGGCAGGCCAGTTAAACACGCCCCAAAGAAATAAATGATTGTGTGAAGTTTGAGAAAAAGAGGTAGCCTCACCTGGTCCCCCACCATGCCCAGCTGCACCTACACTGGGGTAAGAATGACCTTACCCAGGGGCTCTGCAGGCCTGGGGTGGGGGGAGAGCTTGAGTGACATCAATTAAAGGTGGTAGTCCTTCTTTTGGGGGGAGTGACAAGATCACATGACCTGGGAGTCCTTGAAAACTCCAGCCCCTTCTCTCCCAGCTTCAAGGGACAGTGGCCATGTGGTAGTGGTGGGGGAGTGCTGTTGAGACAGGCAGAGAACCTGACTAGTGTGGACAATGATGGTCTGAAAAGAGGGAGCTGTTTCCAGTTCTCCCGGCCCCAAGCAGGACCAAGACAGGATCAGAACAATCCTAGCCTGAGAAAGAAAGGTCCAGGGAGGTTGCATTAGTTAACCCTGGAGCTACCTTGGCATGTCTGCAGCCCTACTGGCTGGCTGCACACACCAGGATTGAGTTTAAGAGGCAATGCCTGCTGGGCGTGGTGGTGCATGCCTTTAACGCCAGCACTTGGAAGGCAGAGGCAGGCAGATTTCTGAGTTTGAGGCCAGCCTGGTCTACAGAGTGAGTTCCAGGACAGCCAGGGCTACACAGAGAAACCCTGTCTCAAAACAAAACAAACAAACAAAAAAAACAAGGCTATGCCTATAGTCTGACACCCTCGGGAGAGAGCAACCCTGGTTTACCCATCCCCACTGTGTCCCTTGGCTTCAGTATCCCTTAAGATGCTTTGATGGCGCATGTGACAAGATCCTATCTCTGTCTCTGAGGAACCGCACATTCTTCTCAGGAGCTGCAGGGACCGTGAACTTGGGGCAGGGGCTGGGACCCACCATGGGGAGCAAGAACAAGCAAGCTCCTGAAGGGGTTGGAGGGTTGTGAGGATGAAGAGAGCACACGACTCTATTGTCACACCAGTCCAGTCACCCACAGGCTGTGTTCCTCTCCAGAGCCTTCTATTTGGGTTAGCAATGGACAGTAGGTGGTCTGACCACTGTGGAGGTCCCCAGAGTTACTGCCCCAGGACCCTGTAGCTCTCCTAGCATGCCGGGGGTGTTTATATGAGAAAATCAGAAACCATTACTGTTCCCAGAGTATGTCTCAGAACTCGGAACCAGACTGCATGCTAGAAGCTAGAACAGGGTGCTGACATCGTACCACCCAGGCCCAAAGCCTGGCCCCGCTCTTGACTCTCTGTGAGTTTGGCCCTGTCATTCAACTCCCCATCTACCTCCAATCCCTGATCTACGAAGCTGGCGTGATAATGATAGCTGCTATTTCATGGCATATTGTGAGGATTGATCTGGTGGAAACATTGATTGCCTCCATTACTAGGTGGCTGTTGCAGCTCCTGCCATTAGATCTACTCTCTAAATATAAAATATGGAGAAAAAGATTCAGTTCCCCCCCTTTTGTCTTTAAGTGGCATTCCTTCTTCAAAACTTTATTTTTTCTATACTCTACTGACAAGAACTGGTCACGGAAGCAACCTTAGTTGCATCAGGAGCTGGGAGATATTTTCTTAAAAAGCAGAATTCTTGCAGACTAAAGGGGACGGGCTATGGGGTGGCAGGTCTCAGCTCCCATGGTCACCAATTGTGGACGTGCCCTTTGAAGAGAGTTCGCTGCACCCCCTCTTTCTCAGGGAAGAGACACCTGGGGCCTCTTGGGTTGGCAAGTTAGCTCCATGGGTAGCCATCAGCTCCCGGAGGCAAGAGTCTCCTGGCAACGGTTGCCCGAGTGTGGCTTTTGTTGGTCTCTCTGCGCTCCCGACCGCTCCCTGCCTGGCGGTCTGAGGATTATGGTTTCCTCATGCAGAGGGGTACAGTTCATGGCATTATTGCTTTTCTGTGCTTGGACGAGGACAGAGCAGTCCTGGAAGGTTCCTTTGAGCAGGGCACAAGCATGTGGCTCAGCAGTTGTACCTTCTTCCAGTCTCCCCCGATGCCTGTCTATGCTGGCTGGAATGCAGCGTCCATAGTCTGTACTGAGCACTGTCCTGTGCCTTAGTCTCCTGCACCTGAGGACAATCGTGGCCTGCACAGCTGAGAAACTTGGCTCACTTCTTAATTAATTGGAACCCAGTAAGCCGCCAGTTGTGGCTGGCAACCGTCGAGCCGTGCAGCTACACACCGGCATCCAGAGTCTCTGTTCCCATATACTAGTGGTAACATTCATCTAGATTTGCAAGGAGCACTACTCCCCTCTAAGCACCCCTAAAAAGGCCCAGAGATGGATAGCGTCTTGTCCAAGGACACACCGCAAGGTACCAAATCCTCTCAGGCAGAAAGCCAAGCACACCCTCCTCCAGGTCCTTCATTGTCCATGGTTTCTGACCCGAGTGTTCAGTCCCCTCTGTGCAGAAGGCAAGATGAGCTGTGCATATTCGTGGTGCTCAAGTACTATGAGCAGAGTGCCAGGCACATTAAAGTGACTTGGAGTAAGGCTGGGATTGGAACTCAGGGCCTTGAGCATGCTGGGCAGTTTCTATCCCTGAGCCACACCCCAGCCTCCATTTAAATTTCCTTTACACCATTCCAAGATAAGACAACTGAAGCCCATAGACACAGTCCTTTCCCTGTGCAGTGATCCCAGAACCGCCACGTTGACAGGTTGGCTCTGATCATGGAAGGTGCAGGGCAGAGTCTGCAAGTTGTACAGCCTGCCCAGCCAGTGTGGGTGCTTAGCAAGCTCACAGGAGCCTCTCATCTTCCCTCGGTTGTTTTTCCAGCCTGCTTTTCTGAGACTGGGCCCTTGTTAGGTGTACCAGGTTCCCACTGGCTGCTTCAGATCTGGGGCTGCTGGGCTGGAGGGTGGGGCCCTTGTGCCAGCTACACCTGTTCCAATGTGTGTGCTGCCAAGGCCACCCCTATCTCTGCTCTTGGCCGAGCTCAAGTTTAGCAACTGCTGTTCATTCTCCATCTTCACCCAGTCCCTCAGGGTGTTCTAACAGTGTCAGCCCCCGGGGTCACTCTGCTTCCGGCGCCTGTGGCCTTGGGAGGGGAGAACCCCACAGGGAAGAAACAGACGGCCTAGTCAAATTAGAACATAGGACAGTACAAATGAACGCCAAGCTTAAGTGTGTTCCACATGCTACGTGGAATATTCTTACCCTAGGAAATGACCCACCGCTTCCCTGAGGTCTGGTCCCTGTGCCTCTGGGGTGTTAGCTCCTGTTTTACTCTGGTATTGTTTTTGGGTTTGGTTTTGGTTTCATTTTTCAAAACAGAGTTTCTCTGTATAGCCTTGGCTGTCCTGGAACTCGCTCTGTAGACCAGGCTGGCCTCAAACTCACAGAGATCTTTCAGTCTTTGCCTCCTGAGTGCTGGGATTAAAGGTGTGAGCCACCACTGCCTTAAAGTGTTGTACTCTCTTTTAATCTGGCAGCCCTGACTGATTGGGAAATCCCTGTGGTTTGTGATAAACAAGACCTCAAGAAGGAACATAAGACTTATAGAAGAATTGGCAAGGGACTGACAGGGTCTCTTGAGACCATGCTGCCTGCATGGACAGTCAATAAGGGACCTTAATGGCTTACTTAGAGTGGCTTGAAGACACATAGAAGCCATTCATTCATACACACACATACTTATACATACATATATGTATATATGTATATGTGTATATATGTATATATGTGTGTATGTATGTATATATGTGTGTATGTATGTATGTATACACACACACACACACACACACACACACACACACACACACACATATATATATATATATATATATATATATATATATATATATATATATATACACACACACACATATGTCTAGGGCTTTGTGCTAGCAGTCACTCACAATTGATTCTGACCTAAGTCTTGAGTGTCATTAAAGATGGGGAGCCAGAGCAAGGGACACAGGTGGCTGTGGTTAAGGCCTTGTGGTATCTCACCTTCTGCCTGGAGTGAGGGCTGGGCCAGAACCCAGCAAACTTACTCTGCAGCTTTTCGGAGAGACCTGAACAGTCAGCAGCCTGCCCTGGAATCCAGAAGTGTGAGAAAGGACAGGCATACACGCACATGCACACGCACACACAGGCACACATGCACACACACCCGCACACATGCATGCACACACACACACACACCTGCACACACACATGCACAGACACACATGCATGCACGCACACACACACACACACACAGCACTGGGATCTTTGGGAGAAAATGCCACTGAGGAGGCAAGGTGGAGCACAGACGAGCTCCGTGCGTCACATGAAGAAGGTGGGAAGTTCGGAAAGGACCTGGTGGCTGCAGTGGAGGGTGGCTGGGACAGGAGGGGACGGTGCTGGAGCTGCCTTCAGCAGAGGCTCTGCCGCTGCCTCCGGAACTGTCACTGTGTCCTTTTTCTCGTTCTTTTCCAGCCACTCAGATGAGGACTCATGAGAGTAGGAAAGGGTGAGAGAGTCTTACTCTGTAGCCCAGGCTGGCCTAGAACTCATTATTAGCCCAGGCTAGTTGAACCTGCAGCAATCCTCCTGTCTTAGCTTCTTAGGCTGGTGTTATAAACAAATGTGCCACCATACCTGGTAACATCATTCTTGATAGGACTTTGTAGGAGTGGTCATCAGGAAGGTCCATAGAATCTGCCACCTATATGCACCCCCTCCTGTGCCACCCATGGCAGTTTGGGGTTTATTGGTGCTTAGTGGGATACATAGGGTCTGCAGGCCTACAGTGGCAAATGCTACTATGCCCATGAGCTCTCATCTTTAAAGGCTTATTACCCAGGTACCTTCTCAAGACAGGGTCGTCTCTCGGGATGCACACACAGGATTGGATGTAGCTGCCTTCATGTCCTGCACCCATGGTACCCCCATTCTTGGGGCTATACCTGTCAATGCTGTGTTCTCTGTGGGGTGCAGAACCCCCAGGAGGCATGCATTCTGCAGGATGTAACTGTACCTTTCAGCACCAATTCCACAGTGTGACGCTGTGCTCAAATTCCGACTAACCGCCAGGGTCAGCGTGGCATCGCATAGGCTGGCTTTTCTGCGTTCTTTAACCTCTTTGAGCCGCAGTGGCCTGGTGTATGAAGGGAGGATCCTGAAAGTACCAGGCTCAGGTCTGGGGCAGTCTATGAGAGATCACACACAAAGCTTCCCTGGGCATGGGGTGACTCGTGGTCAGAATGAGTCTGTGGCCACCGGGAGGAGCATGGATGCTCAGGAGTGTGGGTTGTATGTGTGTGGACTGGGTGGAGCCTGGGCCCAGTTAGCAAAACGTTCTGTGTGCTTGGCTTATAGGAGAAGCCTGAGCTCTCTCAGGCCCCACACCTCTGACCGGCTGCTTTTGTTTCCCCAGTGCTCCTGCGGGAGGAAGTGGTCCAGCTTCAGGAGGAAGTACACCTTCTCCGGCAGATGAAGGAAATGCTGGCGAAGGACCTGGAGGAGTCACAGGGCGGCAAGTGCTCCGAGGTCCTCTCAGCCACTGAGCTCCGGGTGCAGCTGGTACAGAAGGAGCAGGAACTGGCCAGAGCCAAAGAAGCCTTGCAAGGTGAGTGACGGCGACAAGGCACAGACTTGGCAGGCTGAGCTTCCTGGAGTAGGCTCCTACAGCGTCCTATCCCGGGGTGTCAGTCATACTTGCAGTTTCATTAGTATATATTTTACATAATAATGGTTTGTTATGACGTTTTCATACATGTGTTTTAATAGTATTCGTCCCTAACTCCCTCTCTTGTCCCTCCCACTCCTGCCGAGCTCTTTCTCTTCCCAGTTAGTCTCCCTTCCTCGCCCACCACCACCCCCTTCCCCTTATAGGTGTTTGCATGAGGGGATTTTTGGGCATTTTGCCAGTAGCTTCACCACTAAAGCAAAAGTCTTTTCTGCCATCAGTAACTATTAACTGTCCATAGAGTCTCAGAGAGGGGTGGGTATGGCCTTGGGAGCCATCTTTGATAGACCAGGACACTGACCGACTACTGAGTCTATCCTACATTCCTGGGACTTCCCTGCTCAGGACTGAGTGTGTGCTGGGCTCTGCTGGAGAAACGCAACCCCATTCCCAATATATCATTCATCACAGATATATCACCTATCCTCATACATACCATTCCTCTTTCCCCTAAATGGGCTCTGAGAAGGGATGGGTTTATTCTCACCTCTCAGACAAGTGCAATTTCCCTGTAAGGTTCAGCCCTGGCCCTGGGGAGACATTGGACCTATGTTAGTTTGTAGAAAGTTTCCATAGCTCCTTGGTCATCACCTGCCTGAACATCACAGACCAGTGGGTCTCCAGTGCAGCCCAGCTTCCCTGAAAGAGCCCTCAGCCCCCTTTCTCCTGCAAGGCTTCTTGCCCGTGCTCTGGGCTTCAGAGAAGCTTCCAGGAGGTTCTCTAGGAAGCCATCTACGATGCAGCCGCCGTGGCGCTTTGAAAAGTTGGCCCCATAGTGTCTCCAGAGAACAGCTTTGGGGGGGCGCTCACGCTGCCTGCTCTTTTAAAGTGACATTGTGATAGCTGCCATCTGTAGAGTTCACACTTGAGAACTGGGCAGTCCAGTTATAAAATGTAAAGCATTGCAAACAAACAAACAAAATCTCATGTTTTAAGTCAGTTTATGGTTTATGTGCTGTACCTGAGGGCTGGAGGTTGAACGTACCTGCTAGACATGTAGAAAAGCTTTGTCCCTGAAGCCAGACCTGGCCTGATACTTAGACCACCACGACACCTAGAGCAGGAAAGTTTTCCCTTTGACAGGTACTGGGCGAGCATCTCAGGTGTGGGAGTGGAGAGCGTTTGAGCCTCCTGGTCCACGAGACACTCTGCAAGGGGCCACAGTGGAGGATCTGAGGGCCGTTCTTGCCAGGAGCCTGGTCGCACATTGCTATAGTGTGAGGAATCTGGAAGATGATCTTCCTTGCTGTCCCAGGTGCAGCTCTCACAGCGTGAAGGGAGGGGGATTTTGCTGGCTTGTGAGCCCCCTGGGTCACAGCAGCATTCCCTGACCCTAGCTTTGGTATTTATGGTTCACTAATCAGATGACCATATGATACTTCATTGACATGCCCAGGATGCATGCGCAAGGAGTCACTGGGAGGATAGCGTGTGTGGCTCTGAAGGCCACTTCGTTGGCAGGAATCTTATTCGTCAGGGTCTTAGTTAGGATTTCTATGGATGTGAAGAGACACCATGACCATGACAACTCTTATAAAGAAAAAAAAATGGGTCTGGCTGACTGTTCAGAGGTTTTAGACCATTATCATCGTGGTAGGAAGTATGGTTGGCTGCAGGAACACATGCTGTTGGAGAAGTAGCTGAGAGTTTTACATCCCCATCAGCAGGCAGCAGGAAGAGGGAGGGACCATTGAGCCTGGCTTGGGCTTCTGAAACTCCTACTCCAACAAGCCCCCCCTAAGAGTCTCTGGAGGTCATTTTCATTCCGACCACTGCACTTGGGTTATTGTGACCCTGAGTACTGATGGTGGTGGGTATTGTGGCCCAGCTGGTACAAGATAGTTGCATGCTTGGGAAGCCACTTCCCATCCAGAGGTCCATCTGACCTAGGTCACCTCCTTTTACTCGACTCAAGGACCCCCCCTGTCTTCACTGTGGAGTGCAGACAGAGATGGCTTAGACTTTTGAAACCTCAAAGCCCACTTCCAGTGACACACCTCCTAATCCTTCCTAAACAGTTCCACCAACTTGACCAAGGTCCCAGAGCCCAGCAAGGCAGAGGCCTTTTCTGTTCCACTAACACACCTTGTCCTTCCCTCTGCCAGTATCCACTGTGGAGTCAGCCTGGGATAAAAAATTGAGGGTACTTTAGCTCAGTCATGGGGTGGCCAGCTCTGGAGTCAGATTTGAACTAAACTTGTACCCAGCTATATCTACTCCTTATTGTTTGAATACCACATTTCCCTTTATTGCCCAGGCTAACTACGCTCACTGTGTAGCCCAGGCTGACCTTTAAGTCACTGTAATCCATCTGCCTCAGCCTCTCAAGGGCTGGGATTGCAGCTGTGAGCCACCACACCTGGCTCTAACTCTTACTAACTTTGACCTTGTCTAAAGTTCCCATCCTGCCTGAACCTGTACTCCTTTGAGGTAAGGGTAGTACCCTTGTTCCATACCTTCAAGGCCAGTAGGAGTGGCTGCCTCACACAGGCTGAGAGGGTTGAGTAACATAAAAGATGAATGGGCCAGTGCTTACTGTGATTTATACAGAAACCTAGTGATTGACAGATGGTAGGGGCAGGGTCCGTCTTCTCAAATCTTCTAAGAGTTGCCCCCCGCATGACCTCTAGGTCAGAGGCACCCCAGAGCCCATGCACTCAAAGACAACAGTGTTCCTGAAAGGCTAGTGGCTGGATACCTCCAGCCATCCAGAGCAGTCCACCCGGGGTCCTGCAGCCTCATAAAGAACTCAACTTCCTCACCGGCCATTGCACAGAGCACACAAATTACAAACAGACAGATGTGGCAGGTGACATTTGGGCATGCAGAGGGATTTATGCACCCAAATGAGGAGAAGGAGCAAGCATGAGCAAATATGTGCCTGCAGAGCAGGAAGCAGATGGCAGGGACATGTGTTAACAGCCAGGGGGCGGGGGGTGGGGTGGGGAAGCAGCACCCCAAAGACTACCTCCCCAGAGCTCCACTCTCTCCACTGCAAGAACTAATCTTGCAGGTTAGGTGAAACCTGAAGTTTTCAGTTTGGGTGAGAATTGGGAACCCAAGTAGACTGGCCCGAGCAGTCATTGGAATAGTGGTCCCCAATGATAATGTCAGATTGGGAAGAGAATCAAGTGTGGGAAGCCATGAGGGGTGGGGGGGGGCTTGGAAGGCGCCTCTGCCGCCGCCATGGGGTGAGTATGGAAAATGTTGGCTTCAGGTGTTTGCTCTCCTTGTGAGTTTAAAAGTAGAACGTGAATGATGAAGAAGCATTGTGGGCCTGGGTAGCCTGTTGCCTCACAAAGCATAGTGTTGCAGGGTGTCTAAACTCACCCCTAGACACCCCTAGACTCCCGCTGGGCTCTGTGGGAACTTGCAGGACCATCTGGTATCTGTCAACTTCCCAGGATTCCATTTTCCGACTTCCCTGTAAATTGCAGCATCAACCGTAGTGGCAGTCATGAAAATTGCTTTCTTTCATTTTTTTAAAAATCTTTTAACAGTGTGTTAAACATGCCGAGCAATTTCCAACAACAATAAATATGACCCAAGGACATAATTTTTAATGACTGCATAATGTTCCACCAAATGGAGGCTCTGTTAATTTATTCAGCCATTTTCCTGTCATTGAACATCTGAGGCGTTTCTACCTTCTCTCCTCTCTCCCTCTTTTGCCCACTAGAACATGACAAAGATCTGGCTTGAGGAAGCTGTTTGTTTTCTACTCTTGTCATTTTCTCTGTTGTATTTATGATTTGGGGAGTGTGTGTGTGTGTGTGTGTGTGTGTGTGTGTGTGTGTGTGTGTATGTGTGTGTGATGTTTATGTCCATACACCAGGGCATTTGTGTGGAAGTCAGAGGACAGCTTGTAAGAATCAGTTCTTCCCTTCTACTGTGTGGATTGTCAGGATTAGCAGCAGGTGACTTTACCTCTGAGCCATCTCATTGTTTGTAGAGAAAAGATCTCATGTATTTCCCGGCAGGCCTCAAAATTGCTATGGTCACTGGGCATGGTGGCACATGCCTTTAATCCCAGCACTCAGGAGGCAGAAGCAGGCAGATTTCTGAGTTCGAGGCCAGCCTGGTCTACAGAGTGAGTTCCAGGACTGCCAGGGCTACACAGAGAAACCCTGTCTCGCAAAACAAAACAAAAAACAAACAAACAAAAAAATTGCTATGGTCTAGGGGCTGGCCTTGAACTCCTGACCCTCCTGCTTCTGCTTCCGGAATGCTGGGATTCTAGGCTGCTCCACCTTGCCTGTATGATTGGTACTGGGGATCAAACCCAGGGCTTGGTGCACGCTAGGCAAGCAGTCTACCACCCGAGTCACATCTGCAGTGTGGATACTAGGAACTGAGTGTGGATGCTAGGAACTGAGCCTGGATCCCCTGCAAGAGCAGTCTGAGCGCAGAACCGCTGAGCCAGCTCTCCACCTCCTGTTTGTTTCTTAAGATACCCTTCTCATACTTTTCTCAAGCTCTTAGGGAACTGGAAAAACCCACAAAAGCTGTTTCTGTGGCTTGAAATACTGGTAAGTTCCTTCAAGAACTTAGCGCTGGTGAGATGTCTGGATTCTCACGAATTCATTTGAAAACAACAGTGACCTGATACATGTTAACATCGCCAGCATTGATTTTTTTTTTTTAACGGAGCAGTAACTGTTCCCATCCCAAAGGGTTTAAGTGGAGTACAACATTGTGTCTGCCAGTTTGTGTTGTCTGTTCTTTGAGACAAGGTCTCTCCTAGACCCTTGAAACTTACAACGTAGATCCAGTGGCAATCCGAGATCCCCCTCCCTCTGAACCTTTAGTGCTGGGATTAAAGGTGTGCAGTACCATGTCCGCTATTTACTGAGATGCTGTGTGGCTCAGGCTGGCTTTCTCAAACTCACAGCAATCCACCTGCCTGTCTTTGCCTTCCTAGTGCTGGGATTACAGCTGGGAACTGACACACTTAACTTCACTGCTGTTTCTGGGAAAAAAAAAAAAGAAAAAAGAAAATTCTCTCCCTGCCTCATAGCATAGTGAGAGGCCCTGGGCTCCTGCAGTCTTTTGGTGGAAAGTTGACTTCCCGAATGAGGAGTGGGAAAGCAGAGGAATGTATTAATTACCTTAATTACGTAACCATGGCTACTCCTTGTCTTCAGGAAAGCTCTCTGGGTGGTAGATTGTTTCCTGAAGAGTTCATTGAAGTGTGGGGTCCAAAACCTCACCCACAGTTGTATCTGTCAGTTTGTATTTCAAATGGGTATTTTAGTACCTGTGATGCTTTTCCAAAGACACCTATCACTTGGAAGATGGCGGTTCTTCCAAAGGTTCTGCTGATGTTTCTGAGACAGGGTTCCATGCAGTCCAGGCTGGCTTCGAACTCCCTATGTAATCAAGGCCAACCTTGAGCTTCTGGCCCTCCTGTCTCTACCTCCCAAAAGTTAAGACTGTAAACACAAACCGGCACATGTGGATGGTCCAGATGTTGACTATTTCATTCTCTGTTATCAAAGAGTTCCATGTGTTAATGTCATCAGCATTTTCTCTCAAAAAGTCAACGAGTGGCAGATCAGCTTTGCCAGAATTCTGATTCTTACTGCTCCAAGAGGCAGGTGCATCTCTGAAGGTTCAAGGTCATCCTGGTTTACAATAGTGAGTTTCAGGACAGCCAGGGCTAGGTAGAGAGACTCTGTCTCAAAAATTATTAGTTATTACTTTTATTAATTATTATTAGTTTTGTGTGTGTTTAATTATTATTGTTAAGTGTGTGTGTGCATACGTGCGTGCATGCGTGCGTGCATGCGTGCGTGCACGCGCACACACACACACACACACACACACACACACACACACACGCATGCGCATATGCCATGGTGCATGTGTAGCACACAGAGAAGAGCTTTTGTGAAGTCTGTTTGTCTCTCATTCCACTTTGACATGGGTTCTAGGGTTCGAGTCACCAGGATTGCACAACAAATGTTCTAGCCACTGAACTATCTTCAAGCGCAGATAGTTTGCTCTGAAACCCAGGTACTGTCATAACAATACAAGCTGCCCCTGGTTTGCCTGGGGTTTCTTAGTCCATTTGCAAACTCTGTGAGGCCATTTGCTAGGTGTCATGGTTCACAGGTCTGTCATTCCTTCAAGCACCAGTTCCTGCAAGTTGTCTGCAGACCTCCATAAGCACCTCCCAATATGTAAGTAAATAGATAACAGATAGTAATTTTTAAGTGGATAGTTTAGCTGACAACTGAAACACCTAAATATTTCCCCTCAACCTTTTCCCCTCAGTTTTCCTATCCCATCTCTGTATGCAGCAAAGAACTATTTGATTATAAGACATATATGAGGGGGTTCAAAGATATTCATCGATTTTACTCCTTCAGTAAGCACACCTTTTATTTTATTTTATTTTATTTATTTTATTTTAATGGTGAATTTATTGAACCAGTGCCTGGTGTATGCTGTGCCTACAGACCCTACAGCTCACATTGTTATCAAAGGCACTCTTAAGTTCTCTCTCTCCCTCTCTTTCTCTCCCTCTGTGTGTTGGGGGGGGGGGGGAAGCAGGGGTGATTGTGACTTGGAGAAACAGCCCGAAGAGCATAGTTTTGCTGATACAGTTTGACAGCACTGGTGTGATTTCTAGTAAGACATCAATCCTTCCCAACTATAGCTTTTATACCAGCTAAACATACTAAACACAGAGTTAAAGGGGGAAAAAAAGGCAAATAGCGTCTTTGTGTTCCTATGAGAACTGTTTTCACAGGCCCCCAAGAAGCTGATTTGGATGGTAATGGCTAGCACCCATCTTTTTATGAGCCACGCACTCCAGAACTCATCTTACCCTGAGAGTCACATAAAACAGATGTTGTTGTTGTTGTTATATTTTCCCAGTTTTCAGAAGTGGGGACACACGTGTTTCAAGCAACGTGTGGGTGTCTAGGTTACATGACAGTTTCTGGGTGGAGCTGGGTTTGAACTCCAGTCCATGGGTGGCACTGGTACAGATGGACAGTAGGTACTGCTTTAAGGAAATGCTCAGACAGAGACGGGAAAGCAGCCTGGACAGACAGGGACAGAGGCTGACAGTGAAGCTTTGCCTCTGGGGGTGCCCGCAGGTGAAGACTGTGACTCTCCAGAGAGGCACTCAGAGAAGGTCGGGGATTATGGAAACCTGAGAGCTTGGTAAGGAAGGTGAAATTTGGGGGGCTGTCCCCTCTTCCCTTCCTCCTTTCTTTACCTTTACATCCTTTTAAAAAATTAATTAATTAATTTACACTCAATATTTTATTCCCCGCCCCACCCCCTGGCCACCCTCTGACTGTTCCACATCCCACACCTCCTTCCCACCCCGGTCTCCATGTGGATGTCCCCACCCCCACCTCCACCGCACCTGACCTCTAAACTCCTTGGGGCCTCCAGTCTCCTGAGAGTTAGGCGCATCATCTCTGGATGAACACAGACCCAGCAGTCCTCTGCTGTATATGTGTTGGGGGCCTCATATCAGGGGTGTATGCTGTCTGTTTGATGGTCCAGTGTCTGAGAGATCTCGGAGAATCCAGATTAATTGAGACTGCTGGTCCTCCTACAGGATCACCCTTCTCCTCAGCTTCTTTCAGCCTTTCTCTAATTCAACAACAGGCATCAACTGCTTCTGTCCATTGGTTGGGTGCAAATATCTGCATCTGACTCTTTCAGCTGCTTGTTGGGTCTTCCAGAGTGTGATTATGCTAGGTCCCTTTTTGTGAGCGCTCCATAGCCTCAGTAATAGTGTCAGGCCTTGGGACCTCCCCTTGAGCTGGATCCCACTTTGGGCCTGTCACTGGACCTTCTTTTCCTCAGGCTTCTCTCCATTTCCATCCCTGCAGTTCTTTCAGACATAAACAATTATGGGTCAGAGGTGTGACTGTGGGATGGCCCCCCCTCCCTCATTTGATGCCTTGTCTTCCTGCTGGAGGTGGGCTCTATAAGTTCCCTCTCCCTACTTTAGGGCATTTCATCTAAGGTCTGTCCCTTTGAGTCCCGAGAGTCTCTCACACACACCCCCAGGACTCTGGTGCATTCTGAAGGGTCCCCCCACAACCTCGTATCTCCGGGTTGCTTGTTTCCATTCTTTCTGCTGCTGGCCCTCGGGGCTTCAGTCCTTTTCCCTCACCCAATATCAGATCAGGTGCCCCTTATCCACTTTCCCTCCCAGGTCCCTCCCTCCCTCCCTACCTCCCGAGTTGTAATTGCTTTCTTCTCCCTCCCAAGTGGGACTGAGGTGTCCATACCTGGGCATACCTTTTCATCCTTGTCTCTCTGTTCTCTAGCACTTGGACATGTTTGTGATTACATCTGTGCAGGCTACCTTTGCACATGTCCCCAGGCCTACAAACCATGGGTTGTAGGTGGCCCTGGGGCTTGAAGAGTAACTGGGACGGCTCTGCCCACCTGCACCCCCCCCCATACACATCCATGACACTATAGCACCACCATATTTGAAGAGCTACTTAATACTTCCTACTTCCTTCTTCATATCCACATTCTGCCTCGCCTCTCAAAGGCCTGCTTCTCTCAGAGAGGTTGAACTGTTAAATTCCCTCTTGGTAAACCGAAAGCCCACTCAGAGCTACTCAGCTGGGAAGGCCTCTGAGACAGCAAATCTCTTGGCTCTGTTGAAGCTTCAGTGGACAGAGCCACCGGCCTGATTCAGGCTGCGTCACAAGGTTCCTAAGGAGGGCATGTACCCTAACAGTCACCCGCAGACAGGTCTCACTGTGTAGCCTAGACTGGCCTGACACTTGAGATTCTCCAGCCTCCACCTCCTGAGTGTGGAGATCACAGGTGTGCACCCCCCCCACAGGATTCCACAAGCCCTTTCCTACAAATAAAAATGAAGCTGCCGGGGTGACGCCATGACAGAGTCCTTCCCAAGCATGGACAGGACTCTGGGATCCAGCTCTGCCAAAATAAAGGGATATTAGCAGTGAGGAGGTTTACAGAAGCCACAGAGATAATGAGAGTGTCTGCATGCCCAGTTCCCCTGAAGGGTCCTCCGCGTTTTCCATTGCATTATACAAATGCTTTTAAAGCCATCTCTTGGGCCAGTGATATGGCTCAGGGGGTAAAAGGGCTTGCCACAGAAGTCTGGCAACCTGAGTTTGATCCCCAGAAACCTTGTCTTCTTCTTCTTCTTCTTCTTCTTCTTCTTCTTCTTCTTCTTCTTCTTCTTCTTCTTCTTCTTCTTCTTCTTCTTCTTCTTCTTCTTCCTCTTCCTCTTCCTCTTCCTCTTCCTCTTTCTCTCCTCCTCCTCCTCTTCCTCCTCCTCCTTCTTCTCCTTCTTCTTCCCCCCTCCACCTCTCTCTCTCATGCACACACATCTAGTAAGAAATAAAAATTTTAAAAGCCGAGGCTGGGGAGATGGCTGCCCAGTGTTTAAGAGCATTTGTTGTTCCTGCAGAGGACTTGGGTTTGGTTCCCAGCACCCAGATGGTGGCCCACAACTATCATCTGTGACTCCTATTGGGCAGAGCGAGTCATGTGACCAAGCCATGCCCTTTGGAGGCGGGGGTAGTGAGGGACTCTTTAAATCCAGTTCCTTGGCCACCATTACCGCCACAGTCGGCTGGGGATTGTTTTCCAGGGAATTGCTAGCAGGATCTGGCTGGGACCTCAGGGTTCTGGCCACAGCTGATCTAGAGCATACCGTGCCCCTTCCGGGTTTATAATAGGTTTTCTTTTTCCAAGTTTAAATTTTGATTGACATGTGATTGTGCACACTTAACGGGGTAGTATAACGTTCTGACCCATGCAAACGCCTATAGTCATCCCTTTAAGATGGTTAGCTTCTCTGTTACCTTACATTTCATCATCCCTCCATGGTGAGGACATTTTTAGCCTTGCTCCAGCTCTTTCAAAGCATGCAATATCTGTCAGCCGTAGCCTCCCCATGGTGTGTGGTGGGAAGTGTCACCTCACTGTGTGGTAAGTCACCAGCCTCTTGACCCTGCCTCTCCCCAGCCTCTGGTGACCCTTCTGAGGTCAGCTTCTTTATAGTTTGAGTGAATGAGAAATTCATACACCTTTTCTTTCTTTTTCTTTTTCACTTTCCCTTTAAGACAAGGTCTCAGTATGTAGCCCCAGAACTTGGCCCAGAACTTGCTATGAAAACAAGGGTAGCCTGAAACTCACCAAAACCCTGCTACCTCTGCCTCTCAGGTGCTCAGATGAAAAGCACATGCCATCATGCCAGTTGCCCTGTCCCCCGGTCATTCTCCCACCTTCTCTGCCTGCCAGGGCAGGTTCCCTGACGTGGATACAACCTTCCTGATGAGCAGCCTTCCAGTCTCGGTCTCCACACTTCAATTCTAAACTGTTGTTAAGTTGGTGTTCATTTAAAAACTGTTGTTGTATGTATTGGTGTTTTGTCTGCTTGTCTGCCTTTGCACTGTGTGTGTAGTGCCCAAGGAGGCCAGAAGAGGGCGTGAGATCCTTTGGAACCTGAAGTATAGATGACCATGAGCCACCATGTGGGTGCTGGGAACCAAGCCCAGATCCTCTGGAAGAGCAGCCAGTGCTCTTAGCCACCACTGTTCCAGCCTCAGCCCTGGAGTTTTGGCACTTGAGGTCCATTTCCAGGCCATGTATACTCCTCCTCCTCCTTCTCTTCCTCTTCCTTTCCCTCTTCCTTTCTTCTTTCTCTTCCTCCTCTTCTTCTAATACTTCATTTTCTCCTTTATCTCTTGTTCCTCTTCCTCCTCTTCCTCCTCCTCCTCCTCCTTCTGGGTTTTATATGGGCCAGGCTATCCCCAAACTAACTTACTATCTCCATGAGGAAGACCTTGAACTCCTGCTCCTTCTGATCCATCAACCTCTGGACTGAGATGGGAGGTACCTTGCCCAGTATATGCACTGCTACAGATTGAATCCAGGCCCTCAAGCATGCTAGGCAGGCTCTGAACCAACCGAACTGTATCCCCAGCTCCAGTGACCTCCTGAAGGTCTAAGGGCGGGACCCTTCCTTCCATTCATCCTGTGAACATCTGTAGGATGAATCTGCCTGAAATCCCAAGGCTGCCCTAGGACCTGTACTGTTTGCAGTGCACTTGACTTCAAAGCCCTGACTCTTGCTCCCCATACGGTCAGGAAAACACACCCACGTGATCCCTGGAAGGACTCAGGTAGGAACTCACACTGGGTCCTTTTGAGTAATAAATGGTTCAGCTTTGTTTAGCATTGGGATTGCCCATGCTCTGTCTGTGTGAGCCCCTGCTACTCCTAGAAACCTGTTAGTCTGCCACTGCACCCTGAAGATGGCATGAGAGACCTAATGGTTTGGAGGGCAACACTTGTCCCCAGACAGCTCTCTGAATTTGAAAGACATTTAGCAGATCCTTGGTGAATTATTACAGCAGGGAAGAAGGGATCCCCAAAGAGTGGGGGAAGGGAAGGTATGGATTCTTTGTAAGGCTCAGGGCTTGTTGAGTGTTTACTCTAGAAGTTGTTGCTGGTGATCAAGGCTGATCCAGACCACCAGAGTCTCTGACCCCTTTCATCCAATCTGTTTCCTATGCAATTCAGAGAACACAGCGTACAATTTAGGCATAAGAAAGAGCTACTGACCTTTGACCTTGATCTTGGCTTCTGAGTCATCCCCACTCCTTTCTGAGATAGGGAGTGGAAGCTGTATAGAAGTGGACATTGCAGCATCTCAGCTCCGAGACATACCAGGTTCTCAGCCAAAACGCCTGGCCCAAGATGCAGTTCCATTGTCTCGCCACATGGGATCTCGGGGTCAGGACATGGCCCTGCAACCGCGCAGGAGAATGAAAGCCATTCTGGCCTCTGTCCCGGAAGAGGCACTGAAGCCTGACCCTAGGAAGTCATGTGTTGAGCTGGCCTCCAAGGTGGTCAAGTTTAGTTGCCCCGAGCACTGGTCCAAGGTGACCATGGGCACACATCAAGTATGACACGGGTCTCTGACCTGGTCCTTCTCAGCCATGCTTGCTCCACAGGGGGAGGCCCTGGGGAGCCTTTTAGGGCCTAGAGGGGCACAAGTTGGGCACATGCAACAGGCTCTAAGTGTCTCACTCGGGTTAGCAAGTCTTTGTGGGCAGCACCCAGGCTAGCTCTGTACCCAGATAGGTCATGTAGATGTACCTATCTACACCCACCTGTGGAGGTCAGAGGACAGCTTCGTGTCCCTCTATCCTGTGGGTCTTGGGGCTCAAACTCAAGTTGTCAGGTTGACAGCAAGAGCTTCTACACCCCAAGACAGCAGAGGGCAGGAGAGCTGACCCTGCCTTGCCCTTGTGGGCTGAAGCATTGAATGAGCTAAGCCCGGGGCAGTGCTGAAGACCTCTTCATGGTGGAGCAGCTGCAGGAGAGCTGGTGGCTGACCAACTCAGCTACCTCCCAGGCCCAGATGCAGGGCTTTGAGTGGGCTCACCCCAACAGCTACCCCATCTGTGATGTGTTGGAGCATGTGAAAGGGGCAGTCCTGCAGATCCAAAGCTACAGGGCCTCCATGACACAGAGCAACACCTAGCCAGGCAGCTGTGGGAAGGGTAAGAGAGAGAACAGTGTCTTCAGAGACCATCCTCTGGAAAAGCCAAGCATTGGGGACTCTGGGCCTATGGCCCAGGAGCGAGACCAGACACACTGATTAGTAGAAATCACACTGTTAGTAGAAATACTACACAGATGTTTGGGAGTGTCTAATCACTTTATTTTTTAAAGATTTACTTATTCTATGTAAGTACACTATAGCTATCTTCATATACACCAGAAGAGGGCGTCATATCTCATTATTGATGGTTGTGAGCCACCATGTGATTGCTGGGATTTGAACTCAGGACCTTCAGAAGACCAGTCATTGCTCTTAACTGCTGAACCATCTCTCCAGCCCCGTGTTTAATCACTTTTTAAACGAGGAGCTATTTGCAGTGTGGCTCTCAGGGTCACACTGTCCCATGGTTCTGAGGTAATGGGCACAGCTGAGTTGGCAGTCAGGAATGTGGAGTCCACAGCTGGGCATGCGCGTGCCCAGACTCCTAACCTGGGTAATGGGGAGTGGGCAGTGTCAGGGCCCTTGTCATCGTGCCCCACCTGCTGGTTCTCATTAGCAACAAGCTAATGAGAAAATTCCCCTAATGAGGACCAGCCATCGCCTATGGGAAGGCCAAACATAGCCTCCTGCTGCTGTGGACGTGGTACGGGTGGAATGACACCAGCTTGCCTACCACAGAGGCTGCCACTCTCACTCTAGCAAGTGGGGCCCCAGCACTCAGGCTGGAGGCCACATGGCAGAACTTGGCCTGCTCACTTACTCTGGCAACCCCTGCAGGTCTGAGCATGAGATTCCAAGGAAAGGGAAGGGGCTTAGAGCCCTGGGCTCAGACACCCGACCATGGCCACCCTCCAGGCTCCAGGAAAAGCTGGGCAGGTACTACCCTTGGTCAGATCTGCTCAGCTGCCCTGCAGACAGGCCCAGCTAGATTGTGCTGGATGAGTGGTGGCCATCTATTGCCAGGAACTCTCTCCTACCTTGTCCCCCGCCCTTGGTAGAATACCTGGGAGAGTCTCAGGAACATCACGTGGGTCTATAGGCCTGTTGCTGCCCTGGGAGGGATAGTTACCTCTTCAGGATCTGTAGCGCCTGGACTGAGCTCTTCAGGACACTAGCTATTTCTCAGTCTTTGGTTTCTGGCTCCTCTCCTGTCCCTGACACTCGAAAGTAAGCAAGATTGGGGGTGAGGAAAATAACACAAACGAGCTATGAGCCAGGTTAGTCCAAAAGTGGGTCTCAGAAAAAGGGCGGGGAGGGGAGTGAGGGCTCAGGCCCCACAGGTACCTACCCACAGGTCTGCTTCAGATTCCAGAAGGTCTTTGAACCTGAGTGATGTCCCAGGGCCCTAGCTTTCTGGTTAAGTGGGTTTGTGGAATGTGACTCCCTCGCTAACATGTGCTGCCCTGACAGGAATTTATCTTCACCTTCCTTCAGCATGACCAGGCTAAACTGACCCTGGTGGCATCCAGGCAAAAGATCAACCAGAGCCTGGCAGGTTCCTGGTCCACCTTACCCTGCAGTGCCAGGCCTGACTGCCGACCCATTGAGCAGGGCGCAGTGTTGGCCTCATACTTGCTATGAGGTATCTTTGGCATCTCAAGGGCAGTGTTTCTGTTCTGGGCAAAGAATGTCTCCTCCAGGAAGTCCTCTTGCTCCTAGCTATACCCTTCTCAGCTGATGATGACCTCTCTCTGCCCTTGGGCACGTGCTCTGCCGTGGGGTATCACAAGACCTTCATGGCTCACAGCCTTGAATGCAGCTGGAGTCCTTGGCTGAGGTCTGGGTGTGTAACTTCCAGGTCTTGTAAAGTGACTGGGTCCATATGAAGAGGGCACTTGGATATTTCAAATATCATAGCTTGCCTCGTGGCAGTGAAGATGAGGGCTCAGTGTGAGTGGAGCCTGCTTCTTCCACACAGACTCAGCTCTTTCTCAGTGGCTGCTAGTATCATCTATGCCTCCTCAGAAGCCAGTTGAGGCAAGTGTCTCCTTTGTGAAATGTCTTCTTTGGGCTATTCCGGAAGGTCAGCTACTCACCCTCAAGGGGCCATTTTTACCTTGGTAGCTGACACTGAATATGTCACATCCATACAGCCTGGAGGTTCTGGATGCCCAGGGCTCAGTGTGTGGAAATGGCAAGTGTCTCTAGGAAGAGGACATTCCTAGATAGAGACTATCACCTAGACCCGTGGCCTCTGCTCAGGGGCTCTTAGTAGCAGATAGGGAAGGTAGGTGGTAGGTTCTTGTGGGTGGTGTAGGGAGAAGGTAGTGCAAATGAGAGACTGTCACATCCCATCTGCAGGGAGCCAGATGCGGGAGCCCTGACTGCCCAGAGCGTCTTTGTTTTGAGCAGTTTGGTGATGTTTACACAGGGTGAGAAGGTGGGAGGGCGTCTGCCCTGCTTCTCGCTTCAGTGCGGGGTCTCAAGAAAGAAGGACACATAGGAGTTTCCACTGTCAAGCACATAGGAAGGCCATTGCTGGAAGAGCAGACTGTACCTCACCGCCTCCTCCCGTCCCCCGAGACACTGTCAATCTCCTTTACTAGGGAGAGACAGAACCTCAGACAACTCATTGGACTTGCTCAAGGACGTGTTCCCAGCAGGTTCTAGAGTCAGGACCAAGCTGTGGGGCTCCCAAGTCTGGGTCCCTCCTCCCTCAAGCCCCCAAGAGAAAGGACATTTATGATGTGACCCCGGCAGGGTTGGGTCCAACATTTGACCAGTCACAAGTCTTATCCAATTACCTGGGGGACTGGGGCTGTGACTCCAACCCCACATGGCCTTGGATGGTGGGATTTCAAGCAGGTGGTTGGGAGGTCACTGCACACAAGCTTTCCTGAGGGACAGAGCCTTCTCAGGATGGATTGGATGTGGGCAAGTGAGACCAGGCAGTGGAAGACCAGGAGTGAGCTGTTAGCCTCAGGGGGTGGGGGGGTTTACAGTAGCTGGGTTCAAATCCTCCCTGTACTTGAATTTGTGCAGACGGCTGGACCTCTCTGTCCCTGCTGATAGCGTAAGATTATGCTGGCCCTTGCCACGGCTGTAAGGATAAAGTGAGACCATTTGTGTAAAGAGGTTAGGACAGCAATTATAGCAGCTCTTATTAAACGTCACCTGCTGTGACTTTGTCATGACGCTTTTGCTAGTCTCAGGAATAGACTGTAGTTCAGGTAGTACAGTGCATACGTGGCATCCAGGAAACTCCGGGTTGAGTCCCTACCACCACATATGCGTATGGTGGTACACAGTAACAGTTTCAGTACTCAGGAGGATTAAAAGTCCATCCTCGGCTAATAGCAAGTTCGAGGCCAGCCTGGGCTATATGAGCCCTTGTTTTATAGAAATAGAATAAAAAGGGTTATTGACATAGCTCAGTGGGTAAAGGAGATGCTGCCAGGCCTTGAGCACCTGAGGTAGGTCTTCAGGTCCTACTTGGCAGAAGGGGAATGAATACCAGCTTCTGAGAGTTATCCTCCATCCTCCACAGGTGTGCTGCGGCGCGCGCGCGCGCGCGCGCGCCGCGCGCGCGTGTGTGTGTGTGTGTGTGTGTGTGTGTGTGTGTGTGTGCGCGCGCGCGCACGCACGCGCACATAGGAACAAATGTATAAATACATAGCATGGCATTTTAAAAAAGAGTGGACAGAGTTTGTTTCGCACATTGGGAACATTTTGAGAGGGAAAGAGGACAATGTTGAGCGTTATCAACTGGAACATCGGGAGTAGCCTAAGTCCTCATCACGTGGTCGGGATCGCTAGCCCTGGAGTCAGCAGGCAGCAAAAGGTGTCCATCAGCAGAGACAGAGTCTGGACACATGCACAGGAAGTAGCCGGAGGTGGTTCCATTTGCTCCCCCACAGACAATTTATTTTCTATCTGTACCTCAACTCTGGACCTGAAGCTCCCTCTTGCCTGTGTATTCAGGAGCTGCCCACGCCAGCTCAGCATCATGGTTTGCAAAGACACAAAAGATGTCAGCTCCCTCCTGGAGAAAGCTGAGGGGCCTGGAGCCGCTGGATGAGGCTGGCGTCTCCCAGGTACATAGCTTTTCCCAGAAAGCCTACCGATCACATGACTCCCTGGTGGCTGCATGTCTGTACAACCAAGGCTTCTCATCCCCTTAGCCCTTGGCTCTCCCAGTGTCAAATTGCACTCCTGGAATCTGTGGGAAGAGTCTCCTGAGGGTCAGGGGGGTCTGACAGGTTCAGGAGTAGGGAGTTGGGCACAGTGGCTTCTGGGAGAAGATGACAGGACCCAACTCCTTGAGGAGTAGGCAGGACTTGCTACAAACCCCAAATGCTCAGCAGGGTCCTCACTTATGCCGTGTGTCTCTGAAATCGGTTTTTAGATTATCAGATGGAGTCATGGCCCATTAACACAGGTCCACACAGCAAGGACTTCAGCTTGCAAAGGAAAACCTAGGCACCTACCTGTGTGTTAGAAAGACCGATTGTGAGGTACTTGTGGAACTCTCTATTGATCTACATGGATTCTTGTACAAACCAGAAAAGGCCCATTCTAGACAGAAGAGAGGATGTCTCTGTGCACAGAACAACTGCTGATACATAGCTGTGGGCGGGCCGTGTAGTATACAGCATGTGACCCCAGCTCTGATGGAGGCACAGCCAGGCACTAGACATGCCAGTCACAACAGCAGCTGCATCTCAGCTCACCAGCTACCAGGCACTTTGGAGCCATTGTACAATGCCGGCAACTGTCCAGAGCAGCCGTAGTGCCATTCATGACCGTCTCTGCTGGTTGCGGTTGGCGTTGGCGTAAGGAAGGATCTTTTCTTTGATTTTTGTTGTAGGAATTTTAGAATTGATCCAAGCCTGGCGGTGCCAGGACTGCAGTCCCAGCTATTCAGGAGGCTGAGGCAGGAGGATAGCAAGTTCAAGGTCTATCTGGGATAAGAGAGAGTTTTGGACAATGTAGCAAAAAGGGAACTGGGGTTGTAGCTTGGTGGTAGAACTTGCAACTGGAGCGCACAAAGGTCCAGTGCCCAATACTGACCAAAAAGGGAGGCCTGACAAGGCGTAGCCATACTCTCTGCTGAGTTCCACACCAAACACTAAGTTTGTTCAGAATAGGGTATGGTATGCCCTCCACAATACAGAGCTTGTAAAGTACTTGTCCTAGGGACTTAACCTGGCCACTCCACTGTGGTCGCCATGGAGCTGTCCCTACGGTGAGGTGAGCATTTATTCAACTCCTCCTGTTTGCCAGGCTCTGGGATATATATATAGTTATCACAGTCGGCCTGTAGGATGGCTTATATTGTTACCCCTGCTCTACAGTGTAGGGACTGGCTCAAGGAAGGAAGGAGATTATACCATGCACACAGGTGGCGGATGGAGGAGCTACAGCCAGCCCTTGCGTCATGTTATGAAGACCAAAGACCTGTCTCTGGACAAGTGGACTTTCTCTGAGTCCTTAAAAATTAGCCTTTGGTCCACAACATCCAGGAGCTGGGAGTGCTCACAGCGCATCCTCCAAGAACCGAAAAAGCCGTCATAGCAAGAGCAGCACAGCTGGCCGTCAGCTACACCAATCCCAGCGCCAGGCTACGCAGAAGGAAATGAATAGATGGCTTGTGTGCGTGTTTTGGGTTTAAATAAAACCACAAAAACTGACCAAAACAGTTTGAGCCTTTGGGTGGAGGAGGCAGTCTTGAGCCTGGGAAAGATGGGACAGGTGACTTAGGGTTGGTGACAGGTGACATCCAAGAGACTGAAGAACAATGCGGGAGCTACAGGTGGGTCAGCTGAGGTTCCATTGCTAACGCGGTAGGTGGTCTTACTGATAGCCCCTGGCCAGGAGCCCATGGCCTCTGCTTGGAACACTGTGGAGAGACTCAAGCCCCATGGCAATGCCCTACAGCTCACCTTTGATCATCTAAGCAAAGGGCCAGAAATTTGCTTCTGCTTCTTGAAAGCAGCAGGGAGCCTTTTATTTCCAGAAATGGGGAGAACACACGCTCCTCCAAACTTTCTTGAGAGCATCATAAGCTCCTCCCCCCATGCCAGGTGCCAACAGCCATCGTGAATACCTTCTGCCAGCCGCATCGAGGTTGGGCTGCAGTGGGAGGCCCTGTACACTCTGGCCCCTGCTTGTCTCTCATCCAGTTCTCTCAGGATGAGCACCGGGTGTGTCTCCAGGATTGGAACCTTGACCCAAGGCATGACGATTGGACTTGACCCCAGGGCTGAAGCTTTGCTTGGTACAAAGTATAGATTATTAATTAGATTCTCCGAATGAAAGGGTTTCATGAAGACATTAGTCTAAAACGACCATGAGACACAGATGCTCTCAGACTGGCAGACAAGAGAGACCCTGTGGAGGGGCCTCTCCGTGCCTAGCAAGATGCCCATTGAATTTACTTTGCTTGCAGCAAAAGTAGAAATCCAGTGATTTTTCTCTGAGTAGATAAAATGTCGCATTAGGAAGTGAGTGACAGGTGCTGTTGGCAGGATGCACACTGTGGTGAGGAGGAAGAGGAGGAAGAAGAGGAGGAGGAGGAGGAGATGAGGGGGGAGGTTTAGACATTCATTCACACAGAAGATTTGCCAGTGCTGTTGAAGTAACAATTTTAGAATCCTCTCCCCCCTGGCGTGCCTGGTGCTACCTGGCCAAGTGAGGGCAGTGTAAGAGTACACGAGCCAGGTCTCTGTCACAGGGCCACATTCTCTCTCTGGGGAGTGGATGAAGTCTTGAGTGGATGTGTACTGGTGACATGTAGCTCCTCCTTCTCCAACAATAGTACTAGCGCTGAGCTGTCAGGCTGCTGTGTCTCCACGCACGCACGCACGCACGCACGCACGCAGCCCACCCTCCCCCGACTTTTCTCTATGAGCATCTGTAATTTCTTCACTTCCCATTACCAGGTTGGTCATGAAGCCGGGCATATTATCATATTCCTCCTATGGGACTCACAGGATCTGACATGGCCATGTTCTGACGGCCCGTCAGGAATATGGGAGCTCAACTCACAATCTAAGCAGAGGGGCCCACTGTCAGTTAATGGCTCCGATGGGGCCTTAGCCGGCCATCTTCCCTGTACCCCAAACTCAGTTCCTTCGCTCCCTTACTTCATTAATGTTCAGTCCACAGACGGAGCCTGCTGTTTTTCTCTGTGTTGGATTTAATGAAGACTGGCTGTTGCAAGCCTTCTGTCGGGTATGGGTGCCTTAGAGTGTCTGTCACTCGTTCCAAAAATAGGGGGCCATATCTGCCACAGGCCAGGGCAGAGTTGGGGACAGAGGGAACTTGTTCATCATGAGCCCAGAGAGTTTGGGCTGTGGCACTTAGGGTAGCCATCTTGGCTCCTCTAGGGCGAGGACCTTTGACAGAGACTAGTGGGACAGTCTGAGCCCCAGGTTTCCACAGGCCTGAGGGGGGCTGATTAATAAATGTGCTTGCTTGAGGGGATGTGGGGACCCGAGAGCGGGGAAGGGGAGCGTGAGCGGAAGCAACTCTGAAGTCCTAGAAAGGAGTGTGGATTGTACGGTGTGTCAGGTAGGATGTCCGCAAGTGCCTCAGACAGTGTCTGCATCGGGAATGGGCTGGGGACATGACAGCCAGGGGCAGGTCATTCCAGTCCTCTGGCCATTGTAGACTTTTGATGGGGAGTATTAGGATCAACTGGGAAAGTATGGAAGGAAGGAAAGGAGGGCCTGGTTAGGAGTGAAGGAAGAGGAGGGTGGGAAGTGGGGGAGCCTCGTGCATGGAGGTAGCGGCTGCAGGCAGGCCCCGCCTCCTCTAATGTCTCGTCCCACTCTGTACCTTGGTCACCCACACACCTTCACTTTCTCTCTTCCTCCCTTTCATGGCCTTCTCCAGGAGATGCTCCCCATAACTGGGGCAGCAAGCCAGGGCTGGAATATCAGGGTTACATGTCCAGGCAGGAGCAGCATCTCAGTGCGTTCCCCTCTATGCCTCTGGGTCGCCCAGAACCCTCTGTAGCAGGGTTCATGCCTGCAGCATGGCATGCTTCAGTCACTGTGGCTGCCAGGCTCTGCCTTCTACCATGACAGAAAGCCCAGGGAGCCTGGGGGACTTTGAATAGTTAGGGCACGGTGCTGTTAGGCTTGTAAGTACCTCCACCCAGCTGTGACGATGACAGCCCTTTTGGTCTTTAAGGACTTATTTTTAGCCGAGTGTAGTGGTTCCATTGCCTTTAATCCCAGCACTCAGGAGGCAGAGGCAGATGGATCTCAGAGTTCAAAGCCAGCCTGGTCTACAGAGTGAGTTCCAGGATAGACAGGGCTACACAGAGAAACCTATCTTGAAATAAAACAACAAAGCGAGCAAGCAAAAACAGATCCTTTTTATTTATTTATTTATTTTTTTTTTGCTTTTTCGAGACAGGGTTTCTCTGTATAGCCCTGGCTGTCCTGGAACTCACTCTGTAGACCAGGCTGGCCTCGAACTCAGAAATCCGCCTGCCTCTGCCTCCCAAGTGCTAGGATTACAGATTTATTTTTATTTTATTTGCATAATTGTCTACCTGTCTGTATGTATATGCAGCATTGCATGCAATGCCCAAGGATACCAGAAGAGGGCATCAGATCCCTTGGAAATGGAGTTACAGGCATTTGTCAGCTACCATGTATGTCCCTGCGTTCCTAGTATCCCTGGGTTTAGAGGCTCTCGTGGCACTGAACACTGCCCTACTCACAAGGACACTCTTGACCTGGGGGTTGAACAGTCAGATGCCCAGCTTAGACTTAGCAGCAGAGGCTGTCAGACTGTCTTAGGCCATGGGAAGAAGGAAAGGAGTCCAGAGAAAGACTTGTGGGACACGGCCCTCAGAGGCTTCCCAGGCCTGGCAGCTCTGGTCACAGTCCTGCCACTGCGTACAAAGTCACCTCCTCTTTTGGGGGACTCTGGCATTCCCTGCAGATGACCTTTGTTGCTTGGGGCAGTTCATTCATTCCGTCTTCCCGCTAAGCCCCAGGCATAGGAACTGCAGTAACTGACTCTCATTGGGTCAGCCTGGCCACCAGGCCTTCCGCACTCTGAGCAGCGGGGTTACAGTCCTCTGGTGTGGCTTGCTTCTCTCTCCCTTCCTCTCAGGCTTCGGTCTGTCAGTTGTCCGTTACCCTTGTGCATTTTGTGTGCACCGTTGGGGGCAAGGCCACATGGGGCTTGCTCGGTTTGGATCTTGAATGTCCCGAAGGTACATGTGTTGGAAGTGTGCCTTGGCACTGTGGTTGGAGGTGGGGTGACTTGTCAGAGGCGAGGCCTAGGAGGAAAAAGTTAGGTCACTGGGGCGTGTCTCTTTTAGCCCCTTCCTATTTTAACTCTTTGCTTCCTGTGATGTGAGCAGCTTGTTCTTCCCACCATGGCGCACCTCACTGCAGGCCCAAGGCAAGGAGCTAACTGACCATGAATTGGAACCTCCCAGACCGTGGGCCAAAGTAACTCTTTCCTCCTTAGTTGTCCTTTCTCTCAGTGTTCTGTCAGAGTAACAAGAATGAGCCCATGGGGCTCTGGCTTCAGTCCCTGGCTCTGGGCCCATCTGCTCAGCCTCACCTGGAGCTTCCCAGACAGGAGACTCAGAGAACCAACCCATCATGATGTGGTTGCGCGTTGCTGAGCAGGGTTTCAGACTCCCAGGAGTGGCTTTAGAAGCCCTGGCAGAGTTTTCTCTTGCACCTGACCTGCCTTCAAGCAAGCCACAGCGTCAAGCCTCACCAGCATCTAGTGTGTACGTTCCAAGAGCAAGCTGTAATGGTACCTGCTGTTTTGTTTTTTCTTCCCCAAAGGAACAAAGCAGGCAGGAATTAATGTTTAGCCAGCACCTGGCTGTCTGGACTCCATCTGACAGTCTTATCAGCTGGCCCACAGATAAGAGGTCAGGAGGGACTCAGTCGCCAGCTCGAAGCTGCAGAGCTTCTGATCCCGTTGCTACCCTGACTCATTCCAAAGCCTGAGGTTGTCCAAAGGAGAAGGTGGGCAGTAAGGGGAAGGTGGGCAGTGACCAGAGCCTGGCCCGCAGGCCAGATCCAGTTCCCCACCTATTTTGGTAAATAAAGTTTTATTGGCACAAAACTGCATCCCTTAGTCCTCACGTGTTCCAAGGCTGCTTTGGCACTGTCTTGTAGAGCAGTTACGAAGCCAAGCGGTCTGTAGATATTGTCTGGCTCTATGCAGCCAATGTGTGCCAGCCCCCACCCTAAAACGTGTTGGGTCACGGGCCCCTACCCTAAAACATGCTGGGTCACAGGCCAGCCCTTCCTATGCCAACTTGCGTCTGTTGAAATTGTTTCTTATATTGAATCCATACAGTGAAGTCCTAGTCCACAAGACCTTATTTGGAAGTGAGACCGCTAAGGTGTCCCTGAAGATGAGACAGGTCCGGAGAAGGACGGGGCCCAGGGAGATGCTAGACAAAGATGAAGACAGGGATACGGTGTCACATCATCTAGCCCAGGAAAAATGGCCCGCAAACCACCCACGACAGGGAGTGGGAGATCCATCACATCCTCCTCCTGCTACAGTTCAGGATCCCAGCCTAGGGAATGGAGCCATTCTGCGGGCAGGTCTTCCACCTCAGTTAACCTAATTGGGATAATTATCCCTCAGTTACTCCCTGCTCCAATACCCTGCTATTTACTTCTCTATTTCTTCCTTAGGGTCAGAGGGATGTGGTTGCAGGAAGTCCCTCGGGTTAGCTGGCCCAGCCGCAGAACCTTCTAGCAGCTGCTTTTTGCTTACCTTCACACACACACCCCTTCTGCCTAGGTAACCACTGTACCTAGCTACAATGTAGCCAGCTGCGCCTGCACTCAGGACTGGAGGGGCTAGCCCTGGGGGTGTCAGAGACAAGAGGTAATTCATGTTCTGCTGAGCTGTGTTTCCGGTCCTGGTGTCGTGGTCCCAACAGCTCTGGGATTTTTTGAGTTCTCAGGACCCCAGATTCCTGGGGGAGGCCAACGACCCCAGATGTAGCTTTCTGACTGAGGGATGTCTACAAAGGTAACAGTTTCTCCTCATCTTAATATCCCTTGGGGCCTTCTGATGACTATTGGGTGACCTTAGTACCATCTAGATGAGAGAAGACACTGCCCTTGCAGAGAACTCAGGTTTGGCCCCCAGGATAGACACAAGTGCTTACAACTCCAGTTCCAGGGGATCCGACGCCCTCTTCTGGCCTCCTTGGGTACCTGCAACAAATCTAGCACACAGATAGTAAGCGTGCACACATAGGCACTATTTAAACAAACAAAAAACAAACAAGACCATTCCAGTGGCAGCTTGCCCTTCTAAGCAATATTCTGCTTGAGACTAATTATAGAACCACTAGCTTGATGACGGTGCCCATGGCCCATGCGCCACCTTTCCCTGTGCCACCACTGTCCCCTTCTGGAAAGAGACTGATGATGCCGACCCTTGAGGTAGACCTGCAGTGTGGGAACAGGGATAAATGGGCCATTTGAGGCCTTCCTTGGTGCCCACAAAACATCAGTCAAGTCTGACCTAAGAGGGGGTCCCAGAGCCCCTTGTAAGGAATTCACTATCTCCCCAGACCAGAGGTAGAAGAGAGACCACGGATTGAGCAGTTGTGAGCCAGTATGCATGGCATTGGAGCCTCTCCTTAGGGACAGGGAGGGATTGTTTCTAGTGAGCAGGGCACACGCGGACAGATCCTTCCCACGGGCTAGGGAGGGAAGGTGCTGGGCTTGGCGGACCTGTAACTCTTTCCTCTAAGGTGTGGGCAGAGTTCAGGTGTGGTGGCTGCCTCACTTGCCAGGGCTTGCCCTGGGCATCTCAGGGTATCTCCCACAGCTCTGCTCTGGCCTTGGCATGTGGAAGCAGGTCCTCTCTCCAGGATATCTTCAGTAAGTAGTCCTCTTGACAACAGGGGCCCTCGTGAGCAGGGTCAGGTAACAGGGAAGAGATCCAATAAAAGACCAACTTGAAGGTTAGAGCCCTTGGTGACCTCAGGTCTGTACCACCTCACACAAGACTACCGTGCCTCCCTGGGGCTCTAGGGTACCCACACTACAGGGCCTTCACTGTCTTAGAGACTCTCATGCACATTGCCCTGTGTATACATGTTCACACACCCATGCCTCAACACTGATAACAGGTACACTAGAGCCAAGGGCTGGGGAGACTGTGGACTTCCCACCTGGGACAGCATGGTCCCTACAGTAGGCACCCCTGCCAGGTGGGGCCAAAGATGAAGGTCTAACATGTCTAGTGACAGGTGACAGGTTGCTGTGAGAAAATTCCCTTTGGGCTCGGTGACCAGATGGTCTTCGGGTGGCTCGTTTCTCTTGCCTGTCCTCAGGCCTAATCTCTGTATCCTTGGGGGCTCTGGGTTCAAATCCTGTCTGATATATAGGGTCTGAGGGACCCTGGGCCAGCCATTCAGCTGCTAAGACTGCTTGCTGCTCTATTGACATCTGCTGCTCCAAATCCCTGCATCCTTAGGTGAGGACTCGGGACAGGATTGTCACCCTAGGCCACGCCTCCATTACCATCCCTTTTGCTGTAAGAAAGAGGTTGGGGCCACAGGCCTGGTGCTGGCTGTGCCCCCATCAGCTTCACAGCGTAAAGCAGCCAACTCCAGCAGCCTCCCGGCTCTGCTCTCCTCTCTACTCCTCCGTTTCCCACTCTGGAGCATCTAGGGCATAGCTATCTGGTACATTTACCCTCATGTTCTGGTCAAGGAGGTAGCCACCCTGCATATTTACTCTCATGTTGTGTCCTCATCCCAAAAGTTCATGACCCAGGCAGGGGGATGTTCTCCAGAACCATCCTTTTGAAAGGTTTCAAATCTGTTGCTACCCCTTAAGAATTGGAAGGTGGGCTGGTGAGATGGCTCAGCGGGTTAGAGCACCCGACTGCTCTTCCGAAGGTGATGAGTTCAAATCCCAGCAACCACATGGTGGCTTACAACCACCCGTAACAAGATCTGACGCCCTCCTCTGGTGCGTCTGAAGTCAGCTACAGCGTACTTATGAAGAATAATAAGAAATGAATCCTTGGACCGGAGAGACCAANAGACTGTCTTAGGCCATGGGAAGAAGGAAAGGAGTCCAGAGAAAGACTTGTGGGACACGGCCCTCAGAGGCTTCCCAGGCCTGGCAGCTCTGGTCACAGTCCTGCCACTGCGTACAAAGTCACCTCCTCTTTTGGGGGACTCTGGCATTCCCTGCAGATGACCTTTGTTGCTTGGGGCAGTTCATTCATTCCGTCTTCCTGCTAAGCCCCAGGCATAGGAACTGCAGTAACTGACTCTCATTGGGTCAGCCTGGCCACCAGGCCTTCCGCACTCTGAGCAGCGGGGTTACAGTCCTCTGGTGTGGCTTGCTTCTCTCTCCCTTCCTCTCAGGCTTCGGTCTGTCAGTTGCCCGTTACCCTTGTGCATTTTGTGTGCACCGTTGGGGGCAAGGCCACATGGGGCTTGCTCGGTTTGGATCTTGAATGTCCCGAAGGTACATGTGTTGGAAGTGTGCCTTGGCACTGTGGTTGGAGGTGGGGTGACTTGTCAGAGGCGAGGCCTAGGAGGAAAAAGTTAGGTCACTGGGGCGTGTCTCTTTTAGCCCCTTCCTATTTTAACTCTTTGCTTCCTGTGATGTGAGCAGCTTGTTCTTCCCACCATGGCACACCTCACTGCAGGCCCAAGGCAAGGAGCTAACTGACCATGGATTGGAACCTCCCAGACCGTGGGCCAAAGTAACCCTTTCCGCCTTAGTTGTCCTTTCTCTCGGTGTTCTGTCAGAGTAACAAGAACGAGCCCATGGGGCTCTGGCTTCAGTCCCTGGCTCTCGGCCCATCTGCTCAGCCTCACCTGGAGCTTCCCAGACAGGAGACTCAGAGAACCAACCCATCATGATGTGGTTGCGCGTTGCTGAGCAGGGTTTCAGACTCCCAGGAGTGGCTTTAGAAGCCCTGGCAGAGTTTTCTCTTGCACCTGACCTGCCTGCAAGCAAGCCACAGCGTCAAGCCTCACCAGGATCTAGTGTGTACGTTCCAAGAGCAAGCTGTAATGGTACCTGCTGTTTTGGTTTTTTTTTCCCCAAAGGAACAAAGCAGGCAGGAATTAATGTTTAGCCAGCACCTGGCTATCTGGACTCCATCTGACAGTCTTATCAGCTGGCCCACAGATAAGAGGTCAGGAGGGACTCAGTCGCCAGCTCGAAGCTGCAGAGCTTCTGATCCCGTTGCTACCCTGACTCATTCCAAAGCCTGAGGTTGTCCAAAGGAGAAGGTGGGCAGTAAGGGGAAGGTGGGCAGTGACCAGAGCCTGGCCCGCAGGCCAGATCCAGTTCCCCACCTATTTTGGTAAATAAAGTTTTATTGGCACAAAACTGCATCCCTTAGTCCTCACGTGTTCCAAGGCTGCTTTGGCACTGTCTTGTAGAGCAGTTACGAAGCCAAGCGGTCTGTAGATAGTGTCTGGCTCTATGCAGCCAATGTGTGCCAGCCCCCACCCTAAAACGTGTTGGGTCACGGGCCCCTACCCTAAAACATGCTGGGTCACAGGCCAGCCCTTCCTATGCCAACTTGCGTCTGTTGAAATTGTTTCTTATATTGAATCCATACAGTGAAGTCCTAGTCCACAAGACCTTATTTGGAAGTGAGACCACTAAGGTGTCCCTGAAGATGAGACAGGTCCGGAGAAGGACGGGGCCCAGGGAGATGCTAGACAAAGATGAAGACAGGGATACGGTGTCACATCATCTAGCCCAGGAAAAATGGCCCGCAAACCACCCACGACAGGGAGTGGGAGATCCATCACATCCTCCTCCTGCTACAGTTCAGGATCCCAGCCTAGGGAATGGAGCCATTCTGCGGGCAGGTCTTCCACCTCAGTTAACCTAATTGGGATAATTATCCCTCAGTTACTCCCTGCTCCAATACCCTGCTATTTACTTCTCTATTTCTTCCTTAGGGTCAGAGGGATGTGGTTGCAGGAAGTCCCTCGGGTTAGCTGGCCCAGCCGCAGAACCTTCTAGCAGCTGCTTTTTGCTTACCTTCATACACACACCCCTTCTGCCTAGGTAACCACTGTACCTAGCTACAATGTAGCCAGCTGCACCTGCACTCAGGACTGGAGGGGCTAGCCCTGGGGGTGTCAGAGACAAGAGGTAATTCATGTTCTGCTGAGCTGTGTTTCCGTTCCTGGTGTCGTGGTCCCAACAGCTCTGGGATTTTTTGAGTTCTCAGGACCCCAGATTCCTGGGGGAGGCCAACGACCCCAGATGTAGCTTTCTGACTGAGGGATGTCTACAAAGGTAACAGTTTCTCCTCATCTTAATATCCCTTGGGGCCTTCTGATGACTATTGGGTGACCTTAGTACCATCTAGATGAGAGAAGACACTGCCCTTGCAGAGAACTCAGGTTTGGCCCCCAGGATAGACACAAGTGCTTACAACTCCAGTTCCAGGGGATCCGACGCCCTCTTCTGGCCTCCTTGGGTACCTGCAACAAATCTAGCACACCGATAGTAAGCGTGCACACATAGGCACTATTTAAACAAACAAAAACCAAACAAGACCATTCCAGTGGCAGCTTGCCCTTCTAAGCAATATTCTGCTTGAGACTAATTATAGAACCACTAGCTTGATGACGGTGCCCATGGCCCATGCGCCACCTTTCCCTGTGCCACCACTGTCCCCTTCTGGAAAGAGACTGATGATGCCGACCCTTGAGGTAGACCTGCAGTGTGGGAACAGGGATAAATGGGCCATTTGAGGCCTTCCTTGGTGCCCACAAAACATCAGTCAAGTCTGACCTAAGAGGGGTCCCAGAGCCCCTTGTAAGGAATTCACTCTCTCCCCAGACCAGAGGTAGAAGAGAGACCACGGATTGAGCAGTTGTGAGCCAGTATGCATGGCATTGGAGCCTCTCCTTACGGACAGGGAGGGATTGTTTCTAGTGAGCAGGGCACACGCGGACAGATCCTTCCCACGGGCTAGGGAGGGAAGGTGCTGGGCTTGGCGGACCTGTAACTCTTTCCTCTAAGGTGTGGGCAGAGTTCAGGTGTGGTGGCTGCCTCACTTGCCAGGGCTTGCCCTGGGCATCTCAGGGTATCTCCCACAGCTCTGCTTTGGCCTTGGCATGTGGAAGCAGGTCCTCTCTCCAGGATATCTTCAGTAAGTAGTCCTCTTGACAACAGGGGCCCTCGTGAGCAGGGTCAGGTAACAGGGAAGAGATCCAATAAAAGACCAACTTGAAGGTTAGAGCCCTTGGTGACCTCAGGTCTGTACCACCTCACACAAGACTACCGTGCCTCCCTGGGGCTCTAGGGTACCCACACTACAGGGCCTTCACTGTCTTAGAGACTCTCATGCACATTGCCCTGTGTATACATGTTCACACACCCATGCCTCAACACTGATAACAGGTACACTAGGGCCAAGGGCTGGGGAGACTGTGGACTTCCCACCTGGGACAGCATGGTCCCTACAGTAGGCACCCCTGCCAGGTGGGGCCAAAGATGAAGGTCTAACATGTCTAGTGACAGGTGACAGGTTGCTGTGGGAAAATTCCCTTTGGGCTCGGTGACCAGATGGTCTTCGGGTGGCTCGTTTCTCTTGCCTGTCCTCAGGCCTAATCTCTGTATCCTTGGGGGCTCTGGGTTCAAATCCTGTCTGATATATAGGGTCTGAGGGACCCTGGGCCAGCCATTCAGCTGCTAAGACTGTTTGCTGCTCTATTGACATCTGCTGCTCCAAATCCCTGCACCCTTAGGTGAGGACTCGGGACAGGATTGTCACCCTAGGCCACGCCTCCATTACCATCCCTTTTGCTGTAAGAAAGAGGCTGGGGCCACAGGCCTGGTGCTGGCTGTGCCCCCATCAGCTTCACAGCGTAAAGCAGCCAACTCCAGCAGCCTCCTGGCTCTGCTCTCCTCTCTACTCCCCGTTTCCCACTCAACCTAAGTGTCTGGAGCATCTAGGGCATAGCCACCTGGTACATTTACCCTCATGTTCTGGTCAAGGAGGTAGCCACCCTGCATATTTACTCTCATGTTGTGTCCTCATCCCAAAAGTTCATGACCCAGGCAGGGGGATGTTCTCCAGAACCATCCTTTTGAAAGGTTTCAAATCTGTTGCTACCCCTTAAGAATTGGAAGGTTTCAGAATGCTGCCCCACTATGTCGTAAGAAGTGATCGGAACGCGCCGCCTGGCCTTGTGTGGCCAGGCCATCAGCTGTGGTGTTGCCGAGGGGTCAGCTAGAACCAGCCTCTGTGGCTCTCCCGAGTCCCCTCACTAGGCTGCTGTAGAGGCTGGCCTGTGTGTGTCCCTCACCTTATTCCCAGGGAGAAGACCTCCCCATCCATACCCTTTCCAGGCCCTCCTGATGACAGAACTCAGTAGATCTGCCTGCCCTACTCACCCCCACTGTCCATGGCCCCAGCGTGGGAACACATGGGGACCGTGCTTTTGTACTCCCGTGGGGCTCTCTCCACCCAGACAGGCCCGTGGTGATTCACCCTTCCTTTTCTCCCCCTGTCCCTTTGGGATGGGTCTTGACACACTGGGTCTTTGACCTACTGGGTGTGGGTCTGACTCCGGGGCAGGGTGGTGGCTTAGTCTTCTATACAGTCAGCCTAGAGTGGGTGCACCAGGACCTTAAAGAACAGACAGCAAGGTGAGAGGCTACAGTGTCCCTCCTGGCCTCCAGAGGCTGTGACCATTTGAGTTTGTAGTGTGTGTCTTTGAGTGGTGTGGTATCTGTAAGTTTTGTGTATATGGATGGTGTGTGTGTGTGCTGTGTGTTTGTTTATGTAGATGGTGGTGGGGTGGTATGTGGGCAGTGGTGTGGGGTGTGTGTGTGTGTGTGTGTGTGTGTGTGTGTGTGTATGCGCGCGCGCTTGTGTCTGGTGTGTCCTTTGTGCATGTGGCTGCCAGTCCCTCCCTGTCCCTGGAAGGAAGTGTTGATCTTCCCAAAGACAAGCCACTTTCAGGAAGAATTCTGAAGCCTCCCCTGTTCTGACACCTTGGAAAGTGTGACACACTTGTTAGCTCGCTGCCGCTGCCGCATAGACCCATGGTCCACCTTCCTGCCTGACCTCATCCCCAGCCCTCCCCCTTTCCCAGCACCCTCCCCTGCCCCCATGCTTCACAGACTCAGCGAGGTCCTTGTGGAATTTTCTGTCCCTGGAAAGATCTGCCGGAAGGGCTTCAGTTCGCCCGTCCAGCCCAACTGGAAACCCCTTCATAGCTCGATCCGCAGGTTTGGGCTGTTCTCTGCACTGGTGGGCTTATGGTTGTCAGCTTGGAGAGAGAATGGGAAAAAGACCCACTCTGCAGTTCCCAACACCTGCCTCCTTGGCCAGATCTGACCTGACTGGACACTGGGGGGCTCAGCTTTGTAAAGCAGAGGCATCAAGGCAAGCCCTTCTGATCCCAACCCGAGCACCAGGTTGCTGTGTGGCTTTGGGAAATGTATTTAACCTCTCAACTCCAGCCTGCTTGTTTGCATTCCTGTCCATAATAATTCCTCATGCAGTAATGGATGAAGCCGAAGAGATGGATCTCGGGCTGGGCCGTGACTCTCGGTAATGAGCTTGGCCCAAGTGTTTGGTTTAGAAAGAAGCAGACAGGAAGTGGAACTGTGAGTCTGTGGCCAGGAGCGAGGCAGGCCTTGGACCTGCTCCAGCCTTTGATCCAGCCTTGAGAGTTCCATAGCTGCTGTGCAGTGGGGTGGGAGGAGCTGAGGTCTCGCCAGCTGCTGGTGGATGGACTCAATGGTAGTTTTGTGTTTTGATGGCCTGGGGGGGGGGGGCTTAGGGATCAAGTGTCATGTGGGTATCTAGGTTTCTCCATGCCTAAGGTAGGGAGCCTTATCTCTAGGCCAGGAAAGGTAGACTTCAGGGTGATGGCCGCTTGCTTTGGGGGTGGCCTCTGGCCTAAATCCTCACAGCACTCCAAATGGAAGGTGATTTTATTGCTTCTACTTTAGGTAGGGACACTGAGGCATGGACTTCCCTCAGTTTGGTGGCACCTGGGCTCCCTGGCTCTGAACTCCTCCGCGATGCAAGTTAACAATTTGTTTAGATGATACAGAGTCAGGTGAACCTTATTTAGAGCATAAATAAGGCCTGGGATAGCTGACAACAAAACCTGTCCCCAAGGACCCCCCACTTGTGTTTACACCTTTCTCCTGGTTCCCTCCTGCTGCAGCCCCAGCCGCTGGCCCCTATCCAGGGCCTTGCCCTTGGCCTTGAGCTACAGAAGAATTTCGGAAATGCTTTTGGCTGCCCCAGCCGAGCCCCCGCTTGCAGACTTGGGCTCTCCAGCACCCCTTGCCAAGCCTTTAATGTCCTGTCCTCGCTTTATTTCACAAGAGGCTCAGCATTTCTTTAGCAATGGATGGTATTTTTAGAGCTTGTAAGTAAAGCTGCTCTTCGAGGAACTGCGGATGCAGCCGCAGCTTGAGCCAGGCCTGGATGGGAGGTGCGTGTGGGCCCCACCCCTGGTCATCCACCTTCTGTTGAATGCTGCTGGCCACCCCGTCCCACTGGAACTCGCCACCCCAGTACCTCCAAAGGTGTGCACAGTGTGACCTAATGGATTTGTGGTGTCGGAGACTTTACAAATGCAACTGATGACCTAGAGCGGAGATCCTCAACCTGTTTGTTGGTCGTGACCCCTTGGGATCGAATGACCCTTTCACAGGGGTCATAGATCACATGTCCTGCATATCAGATATTCACCTTGCAGTTCGTAACAGTACCAAGATTAGTTATGAAGAAGCAACAAAAATAATTTTTATGGTTGGGATGGTCACCACCACGTGAGGAACTGTGTTAAAGGGTCCAAGCATTAGAAGGTTGGGAGCCACAGATCTAGATCCTTGGAGACCATGATGATCACCCCAGTGACCCCATCACTGTTAGGTGATTAGAGGCAGGGTCAGAGGGTGAGAGCAGCTACCGTGAGGCCCATAAAGGGACCACAAGGCAAGGTGTCAGGCACACACACAGATTGGAAAGGGTGGCCTTTTCCCTAGAGCTGTGGGAAGGGACATAGCTCTACGCATTCCTGACTTAGGCCTGATGATGATTACAGACTTCTGACCCCAGAACAGTAAGGCAGGAAGTCTGTGCTGCATTTCTGGCCCAGCAGGATTAGAGGCAGATTCTCAGACAGCCATCCTCCCTACTTGGAGGTGTGTGTGTGTGTGTGTGTGTGTGTGTGTGTGTGTGTGTGTGTGCACACGTGCACGCACATGCTGAAGACCAGCCTGGGGTGTGTCTGGTACAGAGGGCATAACCAGTGAGCTAGGTCAACTGTGACCAAAACCAATGGGCCTACTCTTACGCATGTTCAGACCCATCTTTCTCTATATATAACCAATGAGCATTTTAGAGACTAAAGATTTCACCCACCCCAGGCCAAACCTATAACAGCTACTCAAAGATACTGAGTCTTGTGTGCCCTGGCTTCTCTATAGAGAAAGAATAAGGAATAGCCCAGTGGCTGGCTGGCCAGACTCTGAAACCTGTATGTGAACCCAGCTCCCCAAGCCAGGGATGTGGGTGGGCTCTGTAGGTTGGGCATGGTGGCTGTTGTCCCTGGGCTTCGTGGCATCACTTTACTCCATACTGGGCAGTTTGGGGTAGGGACAGTTTCTTTGTGGCAGTGGCCCCTTTGGTCCTAAGTGATAACTACAGAAGCAGAACCTGCTCCTACCTGGGGCCTCCTGAGGTCACCTGCCTGTCTCACACTCCCTAGGAAGGAATCCTTCAGGGACATATAGCCATTGGGACATTTGAGCAGTGAATGGTCTGGGTGAAGGGTCTAGGGTCTGGGGCTGATTGTTGGTGCTGCCCACCCTGGCCAGGACTTGCTGGTAGCATGTTTACAAATTGTCACAGGGGATCAGATGAAAGAAATGCATACGTGCGTGGGGAGAAATGAGAGTGTGTGACCTGCCGATGACATTAGTGGATGGCTGGGGCAGGAACAGGCCACTCAGCAGCCTTAGTGACTGGACACCCAGTGGCCTCAAGCTCACAGTTCTGGTTCTCCCGGAGACGGTGGCATAAGGACACGATTTTGCAAAAGCCTCTGAGTTCAGAGCCTGACCTGGCAGTTCTGAACAACTAGTCCAATAGCTGACCTTCCTAGAATCTAAGTTCCTCATTGAAAAAAAAAATACTGTCATTGTCACTGTCAGTATCATGTCAGGCACTCTCCCAAGTCCTGCAGACAGATCTTAGGCTCTAAGATCTATTCTTGGGTGACAGAGAGGCACAGAGAAGCCAAGGAACCCTCCAACCCCTGGCCAAATAGCTGAGAAGGGCCAGAGACTGGAGCTGTGGGTTGAATGTGAAATGCCCTATAGTGGTTAATACTGTCAATATGACAGGGTCTAAAATCACCTTGGAGACAAACCAGGGGTATGTCTGGAAAGGAGTTTCCAGATTATGTTAGCCAAGGTCGAAAAAGCAGCACCTTCCCTTGTTCTGGGACCCCTAAAGGAGTGATGATGCTGAGTACAGCATTGATCTCTCTACTTCCTGACTGTGGTTGCAATGTGACTGTCCCAGATGCCTTACCGGCTGGCCATGATGGACTGCACTCAGAAACCCTGAGCAGAAATAAACCCTCCCTTCCTGTGTTTGTTTTTGTTGGATACTTTGTTGCAGTAACAAGAAGAGTAACTAGTATAGTCCCTACAGGTAGTCTTCAACACTTAGTTTCCAGCAGCTCCAGCTGTTTGAGGAGGTCCTGGAACTTTGCGGGATAGAGGACCTAACTGGGGGATCTAGGCCACCTAGGCTGAGCCTTGAGGGTTTTTGCCTATCCCCACCACTTCTGCACTAGCTCTCTGTTTCCTAATCTGCGCACATGTGAGGAGTTACAGCTTCATGTTCTGCTGCAGCAGGTGGACCCACCCCAGTTGCTTTGCCTTCTCCATGGTGATGGACTAAAACCACTGGAAACCATGAGCCACAAAAAAACCCTTCCTCCCTTAAGCCACATTTCTGCCATAGCAATGAGGAAAGTGACATGCCAATATACTGGAGTTTAAACTCTAGTTATGTGGAATTTATCTGTGAAGCCCTCACTTCGGGGATAATGGGGGGGTTGCCCAGACCAAATCCTTGACCTCAGGGATGATGTGGGGGTGCCCTTTTGATACGGTCTGTGGTAAAATGCAGAGTGTCCTGTGCCCTCAGTATCTGTCAGCTCTTCTGTTTGGGTATCTGTGTTTGAGGTAAGGCTCAGCATCTGCCAGGCTCTGACACATCTTGACTTTAGTGTTCCCACAGGTTTCAAATGTGTTCCATCAAACTTACGTACTGTAAGTAAAAGTATGGGCTCAGGACCCCCAAAACCAAGTTCTGAGCACAAAGAAGAGTTCTTTTCCCCAGAGGGACAGAGGGCAGGGAATAAGAGACAAAAAGACAAGAGAGAGAGGAGAGGTGGATAGAGACAAGATCGACGTGGCCCACAGGTTTCAATTTTGGATGGTTGTGAGCCACCATGTGGTTCCTGGGATTCGAACTCAGGACCTTCAGAAGAATAATCAGTGCTCTTAGCCACTGAGCCATCTCTGCAGCCCAACATGGCCCATAGGTGAATGGCAGTTTTTAAAGGTAAAAGGGGAAGCCCTGTGATATAATGAGGTGTTTGATTTTGACTGCGCGTGTTAATTAGGTGAGCCAAAGGGGGCTTTTGATTGCTGGACTTAAATACTTTGATAACTGGACTTTGTAGTCACCCTCAGGAGGAGGAAGTGGCTAGGTAAAGGAATAGACCTTGGTGGCTAGCTTTAGGAATGTAATCTAATGGTTTTTAGCAACGCAGAGGGAATAGGGAGAAAGGGCAAGGCCTGCCAGAGCCACATGCTCGAGTGGCCCATGTCCCTTCAGCTACCATATGTATTAAATCGCATGTGGGTTACATTCTCCTAATTGTATACTAATTCAAAATATTTAAAAAGTCAAGGTAACAAAGAAAAGGAACCCATTTTTGTAAGCCATCTCTATGTAAAAAGACACTTCCTCTTAGCCCTTGTATCCTGGGTAATGTGGAGGGGCCATGTGCACAGAGTAGACCAGACCAGCCTGGAGCCAATTGGGTCAGGTCAGTCTAACTCATGTCAGGCTCCGCCTTGCATGAGCTATGGGAACTTGTGCTGATCCCTTAGGCTGACCATGCTTCAGTTACCCGCCATGGACATAGTCAGGATGAGGCTCTTTACCAGGCTGGCAAGAGCTGCAAAGAATGTCCCAACGATGTAGCTCAGTTGGTAGGGTGCCTGCCTGGCATGCACAAAGCCCAAATTTCCGTCCCTCACGCTGCATACACTGAGCATGGTGGCATCCACACCTCTGAGCTCAGAGTCCTGGACCTTGCTGGGTGGCCCACAGCTCCATTAGATTTTGGAATTCAAGTCCCACCTCTAACATTCATTGGTTGTGTGGCTTTGAGCTGTTTAATTACGTCCCCTGACTCTGTCTCCTCACTTGTACAGTGAGGGCAGGAAGGATAGCTCAGTCAGAAAGGGATTTGCTTTGCAAGCACAAGGACCTGAGGTCAATCCTAGAATTAAAAAGTCAAATAGGAGTGTAAGTGCTCATTATTGATGTGTTGGGGAAACGGGGACAGGTGGGTCCCTGACCAGTCACAACCTGCATGATCTACTTGCAAAGTTCTCGGCCTATAGAAGACTCCGGGGCTCCTGGGAAGTGACACACCTGCTGGCTGTCCTTTAGCTTCTACATATATGCACCTCCACACATACAGGTAGCTACCTGCACACATACAGGCAACTGCACACACACACACACACACACACACACACACACACACAGGTTGGCATAGTAATAGAACTTCTACCTAGTCCAGTTGCCAGTGCTAATTAGAACAGCTCGTTCCAGGCTCTGAGCTGGGCATGGCCCCAGGCACCTGAGAGATCAGCCAGCCGCCTGCAGGACCATCATCCATAGCCAGGCTTCTGCTGGATGAGATTGGAGAACTGAATTTTCTCTGGTCTCTGCTAGAGGCCTCACCGCCTCAAGAGAAGTTGAGGAAGGCGAATCCACAGGCCCAGGCCCAGCCTGGGAAGGTACCGAGATTTGAAGATCTGATCCTCATCTCAAAACATTGTCACCAAAGAGACAGATCACCTAGCAAGCTGTCCCAGGTAGGACTTAGAGTAAACATGTCATTAATTGGCTCCACAGATTTGTTTTTTGCAGGTTTGGGGATGGGTGGGGGACCAGATCTCTAGGAGTTGGAGCAGGCTCGCGTGTATAGTGTGCATCACGGGGCAGTGCTTTTAGCTAGCTGGTCTGTCCCATTTACCCCGGCTCCAACTCTCGATTTCTACTTTATCCTGAGCTACACATTAACCTGGAGATAATTGTTGCTGGGGAACAGCTCCCCGAGTCTGTCTCCCAGGCATCTCAGACCCTCCGAGCAGTGCTGTGTTTAACCATTTGGTTGGGCACTGGGGGAAACATGCATCATACTGGGGAAGACTGGAGGATCAAAGATAAGAACTCAAGGGAGTCTGAGCTTCCAGCCCTTGTGCCATGAGCTGTGTTAACACCCACCCACTGGCCAGGCTCTTGAGGTCCTAATAAAATCTTTATGACTATGAACCAAAAGCTGGGGCTGGACAACAGCTCAGAGGCCGTGGCTTGTCTGGCTTGTGAGAGGCCCCAGGTTCCATCTCCAGCACACAACCTTACAACCAACAGCCATCAAGAAAACGCCAACCCGAAGAGTGTGTAAAACATGTTTACTCTCAGAATCTTGTTCAAACAAAAGAGGATTTCATGAGGCTGGGGGAGGGGTGGGTGGAGGAGGGAAGCCCTCTCTCCCTTCTTGGGGGTTGGGGGGTAGGGCGTGTGTGCTGACCCAGGACTACCACTTTGCACAAGAACCTGGAGTGGCTCGGGGTCCATCAGCTATGGGGATGGATGTGAGCCGCAAAGGCGGGGGCTGGGCAGGTCCTAATGGTGGCTCAGCTGTGTGCAGTGTTGGCCCTCTGTGGAGGAGTGCCGTCTTTTCCCTGTCTTTGTTTTCCTGGGTCTTTTTCCACAGTGCTGTCTGCTCGGGGGTCAGAGTAACACTCAGTGAGTGGGTTGCACAGAGCATGAGACCAGTTCACTGGTCCTATTGTCCTTCACTCCCCAGATATTCACTGGCCACCCACTCTGTTCCCCACACTGTTCCAGAAGCCAAGGATACAGCAAATGGCAAAACAGAGAGCCACAGAGTAATGAGAAGTAGCCCTGGTGCCTAGTGCTAAAGAAGAAACTCCAAGAGCGAAGGGTGGGCTATGCCAGGGTCAGCAACTTTAGAAACTTCCAGAAGAAACTGACACTGATAATCTACTCAGTACCTTCTGGGGCCCAGCCCTGCTGGGAATTCATCAGATCCCTGTGGGGCTTAGTGACAGCCTTGGAAAATAATGGAGAGGCATAACCTGGAACACTCAGAACCCAGGACCTGGCGCACAGGTGGGAGCCCTGCTGTATACTCTGGTATGGCTGTGCACACTAGGTCTCAAGGGACAGACACCAGCACCATCTGCCCCTTGAGAGATTTTATGAGCTAATACTTGCAGAGTGCTTACAGCAGTGGCCAGCCCATGTGCAAGCCCAGGCCTTGTCACACCTGGACAGGAGCCATTATCCCCATTTATTGTTGAGTAAACCATTGTCTAGAAACCACAGAATCTAGATTTGAACCCATAACTGGCACTTCTGGTCCATCAGGTGATGTCTAAGCTAAGAGCTCGACGCCTGCTGCCCAGTGCAGCCGTGCCCTGTGAATGGGGCCCAGTTTGTAGATGGAACTATCAAAGGGCTGAGGCAGGAAGGTGTGGCTTGATCTTGGGGTTCTGTTTGGCTTTGCTCCCCAGGCTGTCTGTGTCTGGTCTCTAAGGGGGAGGTGGATCATGGGAGAGGTTCAGACAGAGTCTAGCAGGATGCAAGTGGGTCTTGGCTGGCTTCTGTGGGGAAATGGTGGCCCCTTTCCACCTGTCTGACTCAGTTATCATGGTGATAGTCCATCTGTTGGGCTCAGAGAACTGTTAACCACCCAGGTTTTTGGAAACAGATTTTCACGTAGCCCAAGCTGGCCCCCAACTCACTATGTAACTTTGGATGAACCTGAACTTCTAACCCTCTTGCCAGTAACCTCCCAAGTTCAGGGATTACAGGTGTGCACCTCCACATCCAGTTTCTGTGCTGCTGACGATTGAACCAAGGGCTTTGTGCATGCCAGGCAGGCACTCTTTCCAACTGAGCTCTGTCCTCAGCCTATGGAAGTTGCTAAAGAATCGCATATAAGCTTAGTTTGTGCAAGGAGACTTCCTGCCATTACCAACACTGGGATCTTCTCCCAATGCAGAAAGCTGGGGGACTGGGGGCAGTGGCTGGCAGCAGGTGAAAGGGCTGTGCCCTCACCCAGCCTGGGTGGCCCTGGCAAGCCAGCGGAGATGCTTCATCCAAGTTCCAGAGCAAAGAAAGCACCTCCTGCCAGCTTCTCTTCTTAATACCAAAACCATTTTGCCCTGAAGACTTAATGTGAGTCCAGGAAACTGGTCTTGTTTTGAGCCTGTTGCAGCCTGCTGCTTCCCTGGAGGCTATGCTCCAAGTTTCAGTAAATCCAGACTACCAGCCAGCCTTGGGGGCCATCCCGACACACCCTTTCTGATTCCCCCATCCTGGCCTCGCCTGCTGATGCTAGGTGCAGGCCCAGATGTTTTGCAGAGCGAAGAGTTACAAGGTCACTGCAGGGTCTCTGGGTCATAAAGGCTTCAGTTAGGCCTGAAAGCGAGAGTATCAACTGACTGTGGGACCCAAGATTGGTCATTGAGCCCTGAGGAGCCTGGCTTTGCCCACCTACAAGGATGTAGCACAGACTCTCACTGGGGACCATGGGAACGAGTGTATCATTTGGGATAGGAAGTACTGATATCCCATATGCTTGCAGAGCATATCACCGAGGTCATTTCGTGTCACTGACGTCATCTCATGTGAGCCTTCCAACCCAGGTCAGGTAGGATCAAAGGTCGAGGACTTGCAGGCCCCCTAGTGCTGCGATCTGGCTCTAAGTCTAAGGCTCTTTATACATTCCGAGTACAAACTATTGGTTTTTATCCTGTTAGCCCAGGTTCTTAAGGGTTCCCTGGAGACAGTATTCACAGGACAGTCGCTGAGAACATACGTGTCCCTACCTACTCCTCACCCTCCTGTCCCCACCCTGAGCTCCTCCGAAGTTCCCCAAAGTTCCTCCTTCACTCTCCTTGTTTGGTCATACAGGGTTGGTTGTTTGGGCTGTTACTTGCTCAGATTCTGTGATTCCCCTCCAGTGCATCGAGCCAGAAATTCTTCTCTCCTGTTCCTGAGAGCAGAAGCCCTTTTATCCTGCACGCTGACTCAGCACTTTCCCGGTTCCCAGCCTGCAAAACTGAAAGCAGCCAACCTCTCCTTCAGCCCCACCCGGAGCCCAGGCATGGTCTTTAGACCCAGGCCGAGCCTCGGTGCCACTCCCCAAGACATGCCCGGACACATTTGCAGACCAGTCATTTCTCCCCTCTCAGAGCCCCCTTTGCAATAAAGAAAGAGAGTTCTGGGCCTTCGTTCTAACAGAACCCCGGTGTGAGGCCACCTCAGCTCCCTAAGCTGTAAGGAGGACAAAACCCAATCAGGCGGGGGGGCCTCTTGGATCAGATTGGGTCCACTGGGCCTCATACACGCCACCCTGAATGAACCAAGGTCCTGTCATAAAACACAGTGATCTGATGCAGGTGCATCGGGGAGTGGTTGGTGCTGGAGACCCAGGCTGCCAGCCAGAGTGGCAGAGGGCAGAGGGCAGAAATAAAAGGTGACCTGGGGCCAGGACCTCTGGGAGACTTGGCAGTAGACCTTTTTATTAGGGAAATGTTCACTCATTCACAGAAGTCAGTGCAATGATGTCATGAATCTGGGTGCCCGCCATTGGCCCCACCTCTGTTCTGAGTCGGCCCCACCCCTGCCTGCTCCGCCCTCTTCATATTATCCAAAGTGAGTCCCAGCCGCTGGTGATATGTACAGGGCTTGTATTCAAAGCTACGGAAAACAAAGACTTGTATCACTTTGAATTTCCTAGTCACATATAAACTCTTTTATCTATCAATGATTTGTTCGCTTGTTTGTTTTTGCTTTGCAGCATCCGGGAGGCTCGCAGTGTTGCCCTGCATTATAGCCCTGTGTGTGTCTATCCATGTTTGTGTGTGCACACACATTTGTGAGGTCCAAGGACAACAATGAGTATCTTCTTCAATGGCTTTCCATCTTAGTTTTGGGGACGCTCAGTAATTCACTTACTGTCTGGCCAGCGTGGCCTCGGCTGGCCGAAACTGAGGGAGGCCTGGCCTTCATCATGAGAGCCCTTGGCCGTCTAAGTCCCTGTGCCAGGTTTTCCCTGCCAACACACTAACACACAATCTTCTCCTGGCTTCTTGGACAGCCAGCCCTCTCCCATCCCTTCCTTTCCTCTCTTCCTTTCTGGAACAGCAGGCTCACCTCAAAATTTACTGTTTAGCAGAGGATGACTTTGAACCTCTAATCCTCCTGCCTCCATTCCCCTGAATACTGGAACTCCAGGCACGGGTCACTATACCCAGTGTATGTGGGCCTGGGAATTGAAGCCAGGGCTTCAGGCATGTCAGACAAGCATTCTGCCAACAGCCGAATCTCAGTCCCTCTATAAGCTTTGTGCTAACCTCCCACATCATCTCCAACACCCCAGTGCAAAGTCCAGGGTAAGAGCCAAAGAAGCAGTCAGAGTGCAGTACAGTGTACCATCCGTACTACCCGTAGGAGTGACTCATTCCCTCTGGCCAGCCCAGGGCACCAGGCAGAGCCCCAGCTCCCTGCCCCTGGGACCTCCCATGCCCTCTTCAAGGCTAAGCTCCAGCTACAGGAAATCTGTTGTGACCCTTAAACACCTGCAGCCACAGAAGTACCACCCTTCCCCCAGAAATGACACCAGGTTCTGTTTCCCCAGAGGCGACTTTGACCCTCCCGACCCTGGAAGATCAGACCGTAAAGCCCAATACCCAGCTCCAGTCAGATAGGAAAGAAAGATAATGGGGTCGGGGCGTGTCTGAAAGCTTTACAGTTTTAAGGAGCTGAGGAGAGGCGGTCAAGGTCACAGTGAATGGCGGGGGGTGGGGTGGGGGGGGGTGTTAGAACTGTACCATGCAAAGGCTAGTGTGGGTCAGCCCCTCCCTGCGCAGTGGAGGAGGCAGGAAAGACTTGCAGGTGCAACCTGCTGAAGTACATGTAGCAGCCAGAGCCCCTTTCAGGACTCAGGGGGACCTACCAACTCTGGCTCAGGTGCCAACCACTCACTGGCTTGCTCTCGGGCCCAGGAAAAGATCCACTGTTTTTCCCTGTAGCCCTTTGGGTAGTGAGTCTCTACCTGGGATCTAGTGGAGAGACTTTGTCTAAGGGCTAGAGATCTTTTTGGCTCTCCGAGGCTTCTCTCCTGCAGCTCCCCCCCACCACCACCACTTCCCCCCTCCAAGGCTCCATCATGAATTTAGTCTGAGTCCCGCTGGCCTACCTGAGAGGAGCCTCTAAGAAAGGCTGGGGGTACCTTTGTCCACTGTGGTACCCTGCTGCACCGCCAGGTGTGGTCCTGCTACAATGTAATTATCACACTTGCAGTATCAGTTCCCCTGACCAGCCAAAAGCCCCAGATTAACCCGCCAAGCTCTGCCAGCAATTCCTCGATGTGAGGCATTTCCAGGGCCAGCCTGGTGCCACCAGAAAGGAGGACTGTCACCAGCTGGCATTTATTTACCTCTTCCCTAAAGCTAGTCTCCTGGGACATCTTGGCCCATGCCCCCCCCCCCCAGCTTGAAGGAAAGGGAGCCTAAAGAAACGGGATGATCAGTCATTCGTGGGGGACCACCAAGGCGCCAGAAAGCAGGGAGACCCTGCCACCCTTAAGGGGAGAGCTGCCTTTTGCTGACACCTTTGCCTTCCACAGAGCGCTGCATCCTCTGCTACCTCAGGACCTTTGCACTTGTTCTTCTGTTGGCTGGAACGGTCTCCCCTCCCCCCATGGCCAAGCTTTACCGTCCGTCCAGAGATCTTGTTTATTTACCTCGCCCACCTCACTCAGCATGCAGTTAAAGCTTATGCGTGGTGCTTAGATAATAATTAAAAGGCTGTCGTGTGCGCCTGACACCCTTGTGGTGTGATTTCCATCGAAGTGAAGCCGCGCAGTAGTTGCCAGCATTTTTGTCAACAAGGCTTTGTATAGTCACGACTGGGTCCTGCAGGCCCACAAGATGGCTTACTGAAATTTTAGTTCTGCATGATTGGATCTGGAGCCTGCAAGGCTCTAGGGGATCCCCCAGTCTAACTTCATGCACTTCCCCCAGGCCTGTCTCTAGTGCTTATGGGAGGCTCAGCTGGTCGCTCACAGGTTGAACTCCATCCATAGACATAGGCAAGTTTCCACAGCCAATGGTTCAATCTCCTTTGATCTTCAGGGTCCCCCTCAGTGACCTCCCTGCCCTGCCCTAGCCTGTTCTTTTCTGGGCCACCTTTTGAGCTCTCTTTCTGTGGGGCAAATCAAAGACCGGCAAAGCCATCCGTGTGGGTTTCACCTGTAATTTTACAGTGGGAGGTTGGATCAGTCCTGAATATATATTTAGTGATAGGCTTGGCTAATCTTTCAGTCTAATTATACTCATTAACATTTAAATGTATAATCACTGTTATATCTGGCCATGGCTGTCTAAATATTTTATAGAGATCTTAAGTACAGTAGACTTCCTGTATTGCCATGAAACTCCCACCCCACCCCACCCCACCCCCCGATTTAAAAGATGGCGCAGGTGGTTCCAGCCCCCTCCTGCACCCCCTCCCCTTTGGTTGGCGATGTCTGGTTCCTAGGGTAACATCAGCAAAGTGGGGGTTAGAGAGAGGCTCTGACAGACAACCTTTCCTCTCTCTTCCTGGGGGTGTTACCTGTCACAGTCAGGGGCACTGAATGGAAGAGTCTCTCAGGCTCAGATGCTGGTGTGGAGGTGACCCTTGCTGGGTTGCCTGGTGTATAAAAGCGCGCTCACCGGCAGGCTTGTTGACCCGAACTCAGTCCCCAGGACCCACACAGTCCTCTAACCACACACTTTCTATGCCATATGCAAATTCACAAAATACATAAGTGTTTCGAATATTTTTTAAAGTCCAACTCGAGAAGCAGCCAGAAGAAGTAACTCCCAGTGGACAGTGATGGGCAGAGTGCGTTTTGTGATACCAAAAGCCAGTTAGGAATGGGACTCTGACCCTGAATGCAAGAAGAGGGCCTATTTTACACCTGTCCCTTGTGGTAACAGCCAGAGAACCCCTGGGAGCTCTCTGGACTCGCCCTGTGCCTGCGTGGCAGGGGTCAGGACTTCCTCAGGACACTGTCTCCCCTATTTCTTGAGAAAGGTCTCTCATTGGCCTGGAACTCAAGAGATTTTTGCCGGCCACTGAGCTCTGGAGATTCTCCTATCCTCGCTGGGGTTAGAGACACACCTTGCCACACCCGGCTTTTCAAATGTGGGTTCCGGGAATTCGAACTCAGGTCCTTGTGTTTACACAGGAATCACTTGACTGGCTGAGCCATCATCTCCTCTGCTCTGCCCAGCTTTTGAGCAGAAGTGACCACAGGGATGAGGACTGATCAGACCACTCCTGCATGGGAATGGTGTGTGTGTGTGTGTGTGTGTGTGTCTGTGTGTGTGTGTGTCTGTGTGTGTGTGTGTCTGTGTGTGTGTGTGTGTGTGTGTGTTCGTGCGTGCGTGCGTGCGTGCGTGCGTGCATACGTGCGCACGCGCGCTCTCGAGTGCTTATGTCCATCCCTGTGGCAGATACTAAAAGGCTATAACATGGTAACTTGCTCTGGGTCTCACTAGCGCATGACAGAGCTGAAGCTTTAAACTCAGGCCATCTGCCCTGGGATCTGCTCTCGAATGTTTCTGTTCTACAGCTGCGCCCTTCTGTTCTGTATACTTGGAGTATGGCTGTCACCTGCATGGAACATTGTAGAGCCTTGCTGCATCTCCCATGGGAAACAGCAGTCCTGAGGGCAGTCCCCAAATCACTTGGTGCCCAGGGCCTCTTCAGAGGGCCAAAGCCCAGAGAAGGTGCCAGACTGAGCTCCTGAGGCCACACTGCTTGTTGCAACCTGATGTCCAGACCATCTCACTCAGGACCTGACTGAATACAAGCCATTGTCTTGTTTGCTAATGGCCTCACACAAAAATGTTGCCCTTTAAGGATGCTGCTCACTGGAAGGGAGGGGAGAGGAGTTGACTGCCAATGTGGTTTCCAGAAATCTCCTTTTCAAGTCTAGGGATTGGTGGTGCTCGCCCTCCCCCACCCCACCCTACCCCACCCCACCCCACCTACCCTCACCTGCTATTTTTAGGAGGACTTTCCTGGACTCCCCTCCAAAGCCTGGAAAACAAACACCTCCCTTCATGCCCTGCCCCCCACTTCCCTCCTGCTGATGACCTCTGGGGGAGGGGAGGAAGCACCACCCGACACACCACGCTTCCTGGTGTGAGGAGGGTGAGCGGCCTGCAGGGACTCTTATTGTAGTTTGCATGTTCATAATCTCTTCCTTGGCTGGCCTGGATGGCCTGGCCTTCCCCTGCTAAGAGTCTGCCCCCACTCTCGCCCTAGGCTCCAAGACTGCCCCCACCTCGAGGTCTGGCAGCCTCTAATCAAGTCCACTCCTGACAGCTTTCATCCTTAACCTGGAGTGGTTAGGCACAGCCAGGCAGAAACACCAGCACGTACAGCCTGGAGCTCTGCTCCCCTCTAAAGCTCTATTTAGTAAAGGAAGCTTCCCCATTCGACACATGTAAGGGACTTATCCAGGGTCACACAGCTGGTATCTGCAGAGCCAGACAGCTTAAGTTCACATAAATCTTAAATTTACCCTGTGCTATAAGGGACATTTAAGAGCTTAAAATAAAGCTGGGCATGGTGGCGCACGCCTTTAATCCCAGCACTCGGGAGGCAGAGGCAGGCGGATTTCTGAGTTCGAGGACAGCCTGGTCTACAAAGTAAGTTCCAGGACAGCCAGGGCACACAGAGAAACCCTGTCTTGAAAAACTAAAAAAAAAAAAAAAAAATTAAAAATAGGGCTGTAGAGATGGCTCAGTGGTTAAGAGCACTGACTGTTCTTCCAGAGGTCCTGAGTTCAATTCCCAGCAGCCACATGGTGGCACACAACCATCTGTACTGGGATCTGATGCCCTCTTCTGGTGTGTCTGAAGAGAGCATAAATAAAATAAATAAATCTTTAACATAAATCATAATATAAAATAAATAAATCTTTTTTAAAAGAGCTTTAAAATAGTTAAGAATTGGGAGTTTTCCATGAAAAGTCAGGGTATATGGGGTTAATGCAATTAGGGTAACCCCACTCTCTGGAATCTA